>CM076571.1:975240885-975470157 GCA_034641835.2 Pinus albicaulis | reverse complement strand
CATTTGCATAAAGGCTTTCTTGTCAAAATTAGAATAATTGGTCGAGTTTTATAAAAGAATACGCCTGAAGTACAATAGTGCAACTCCAGGTTTTTAAGTCATATACAAAACTTTACGACCCTTTCTAAATACATGAAAGGGTCTATAAATACTAAATTTATCTAAATATCTATGAAACTGAAAAATCCTACTTAATTGGTATTAAACAATCTTGAATATCTTCTTCACGGCAATCTGGCAGTCGGCGGCATGAATCATCACAAAGGATGTTCGTTTCTGGTCCTGAGCTGGCATATTGCAAGCATCGGCTCCACTTCTGGCGGTCAGTTAAGGCGAGAATTGAGTTGGGCATCATAGGTGGCATCCTGCATTTCGGGAATGATGCATCCGATTGCATCTGAGAGGCATTTGAGGGCGGCTCTCTGGCTGTAAGGTTTGACTAAGAACATCCAATAGGTGTCCCATGTCAAACTGTTAATTCCTGCGATTAATCTGCCAGTTCTCTCCAGCTCTGAGTAACATGACTGCTCCAATGTTTTAGCCGATGTCAATTTACCTGGGGTACATTGGGAAATCATGTTAGATAAGTAGAGAGTGTCATTAACTAATTCAACCAAATTACTTGTGGTTAATTTGCATCTGGAAACTGCCCTCTCTGCTTTGTTTAACTGAGATTGCCATTCTATAAATAATATCTCTTTATGTGATTCTAAGATCTTTGGCAATTTAGCTGACTATCCTTCCTCAGTACCTTGCCACTCAAGATAATTGGTCACTGTTTCATCGGCCTGCTCGGTCACTGTTTCATCGGCCTGCTCGAAGTCTGTTATAGCATCAGTTGATTTATTACTTAGAGATGTTGTTAAGTCACATAAAGGTTCTGCCTGGGCGATTTGTTGACATAAAAACTTTATCTGTGTTAATAATGCTTTGTTTATTTGCAGTGCCTCTGCCCTGAATTCATCTACCTGTGGAAGATTCTTTGTTTTCTCAAGCTGGGCTGATAGTTGAGCAATCTGCTCATCTTTCATTTTCAACATTTGTTCATTGGCCACTTTGAGTTGTGACAATGCCTCTGACAACTCTTTCTGTTTTTGGACTGCACTCTGATCAATCCTCTGTTTCTCTTCCTGCAATTGTTGAGTTAATTGTTTATTGGTTTGCTGATGTGCTATCAATTGCAGTTCTGCCTGCTCTGCCTTCTGCCGTGCTTCTGATAGTTGTTCTTGTAATGAGAAATTCTCCTGGTCTTTTGTTTTTAATAAAAGACTCACCTCTGATGCCTTATTTATTGTTGCTACCGAATAGGCTCCAGCAAATTCTGATAGTTTTGTTAGGTCGTCAGAGGGGTCTAATTCCTCCTTCCAAATTATATTGCCCGTCACTGTTTCTTCTGGAAATAGGGAAGGTTGATCAGTTCTTCTCCTTTTCCTTTGTCGTTTTACCACAGCTTTATGTTTCGGGCTAAAGAAGACATCCAAGGGAGGAATTTCTTCTATCTGCAAAATAATTTGATCGGAGGGATATTTTGGGATTATCTCTACTCTTTTAGGACTGGGTAGGCCGTTGGTTTCACCTGGAACTTGTTTTGAACTGGTCTCCTGTGTGTCTGCTACTCTTGATGTTTGGGCTTCCTTTGAACCTTCAGGATTGTTGATAATTGAATCGAATTGTTGCCATTCCTGGAGCAATTCGGGATCAATTTGAGTATCTTGATTTACCTTTATAGTGCTCTGTCCCTTTTCTCTCGACTGGTTTTCCCCTTGCACTTTCTCCTGTTCATTTGTTATAACCAGAGGTTTCTTAGTATGTCGCTGTTCAGGCTCGCTTGATCCTGCTGTTGGGCTTGTTGCTAACAGATCTAGGGGCAGAGTTTGCAACCTCTGTTCTCTAAGTCTGTTGAATTCAACTAACCCTTCATCTTGATATTTCGTTCTGGCCCACGATCTAACTTGGGACATTGACTCGGCTGTGGAGAACAGATCATCAAACATATCTTCTTTATGATCAAACTTTGCCAATTTGGCCTGTTCAAGGGCATTATAGGCAACCTTGTCGGGATCAAATTTCCTATTAGGGAGAGTTGCTAGAGTTAATGATTTCATCTTTGTAACTTCTTTCTCTGCATGTTTGAGATCATTCAAGGTGTAGACACCACATCTAAGAGGAAAAGAGGGCCAGACCTGCTTCTTATTTCTCTTTAGAGTTTGTGTAACGCCCTTGGAAATAATCTGATAGGCTATCTCCCTTGCCAGCAGTTTATCAGGTATATACAAAGGAAGAACATGGGGTTTGGCTTGGCTGCCAAAAATTCTTATATAAGTAAATTTTTCCTCTGCAAACCATCTCCCTAAGCCAGTTAAATCAATCCCTGCTTGGTAGGAAATCTTGGGAGCAGGTTTATCAAAAATAGAATGATGAATGGATAACATGAAGCCATTGCAAATTTGGTATAAATGGTGCCTATGGGAAGATTTCCACATTTTCTGATGGTATATGTGAATTGGCATGGGGTTTTGTGGAGTCCACCTCCAGCCAAGCACGGGAAATTCTGAATTAAAACACAGAGTGTCCAGGATATAGGCGTTGTAGTAAAATGGGGGAATAAGCCTTTCAGTAATGCGGGTTTGTCCTCTGAAATCAATAACTGCGGTGGCTAACTTATCAGACAGTATAGTTGCCCAATCCATAATTTCACTATTACACGCTGCCTCTATCAAAGGAACCATTTCTATAGTGAAATTAGAGGAGTCGTGCAAACCCCATAATCTACACATCATGATCCCAGCATAACAGTAAGGAGAACATAGAGAATCAACATAATACATACCGGAAGATTTATGCTTGTGTTTTGCCGGATTCTGCCTCCAATTCCAAATGGGTTCGGATTCAGTTTCGTTCTCATTTCGGAATTTCTCCAGAAATGCCTTGTTGTACTTCTTCTCTGGCTCAGGCAAATGATACATTTGCCTCAAATCATTAGCTTGAAATGAACCAAAGATTCTCCCATCTCTGGTGCAGAAGGTTCTGTCTGTGATTGGGAGTTCCTCAATTGCCCACCTTACTACATCCGTATATGGGAGAATTTGTTCCCGAGCTGCTATCCGATGAAGGAAAGAGTTGGCTAAATCCTTTAAAGTTCCTTCAGATCTATGAGTCGTATCTGCTGTGGCTTCTACTTTTGTCACTTCGGGTTCTTCAGCCTCTATCAAATTATAGGTACTCTGCCAGGAAGTTTTGCCAAGACCTGAACATGTAGTATCAGATATCAACCCTTTCTTTTTATTTCTTGGATCAGTGCTGGCTTGTTCTTTGGCTGGCGAAGCGGAAGCGTTTGCAGTTTTCTTGGACTTCTTCCCCATTCTGCTTGTATCTATCAACTTGGACGAATTCTGCACAGGAGTAAAAATAAGCGTAACACAGAGAATTGGCAGTGAAAACCAAATACGGGGGAAATATATTTGATTAATGCATGATGAAGAATCTAAATGAGGCCGTGGATCCAATCCGTGAAAAGATTTAGACTTACTATTTCATTAAATGGCCGCAAAAACCTGTCATTCATTTAAATGTCCATAACGTCGTTTATTGGTGAAATGATTAGTTTAAGCGTGCCTTGGCCGTTTTTGGCAGTTGAGCGCAGGTGAATCTTCATTAGAAAGATAAGGCTTTTAAATACGAATTAATCGTAATATCTCCATTATAACATTTTTCTTGAAATTCGTGTTTTGGCTTTATAGCATCGCATCGGGGCGAAAAGGCGCTTTTCTTATATTAGCATCTCTTAAAATCTTCGATCGCCGATAGCGATATTGCATCGCATCGGGAGCATTGACCGGGGCTCTTTGTTAAAGCATGCATGGTTGTATTGCCGATCGCCGATTGCGTGTTATCGCATCGGTGCAAACCAATGGTTCCATAAGTTATGTCTCCTCAGTCATTGCGATATGCGATCTTGCGATCGCTTTATCGCAATGATAAAAGATTTAATTATTTATATCCCAAGGCCATTATTGGTTTGTATATAAAAAAGGTTTCTTATAATGTTCTTTATTTCATGTTCGGACCTTTTCCAAAATAATACAAAATTGATACCAATTTAAAAATAAAAAGGGTCCCATTTCATATTGTGGTATTGTGAATAAAAATTCGAAGAGTTGATGGGTTCGGCAGGCTCCTTAGGGTGAGAATGAAGTAAATAGTCCTTGTAGAGGTGACCCACTGCATGGCATCTCCAGTAGTGGAATGGAACACCATCGTAGTCCAGGATCTGTATGCGGACGAAGTGCCTCCATCTCAGAGTGATAGACTCCTCCAATCCCTCTCTGGTATCCAAGTGTACCAAGATTTGAGCCATAGTCATAATTCCAGTGGTCGTATAAGTCTTTTCATAATCTAGGTAGGTGCCACGAGAATTACCAATCTGCTTGAAGATATCTTTGGACCAGAAATGAAGGGGTAGACCCAGAAGACGCACCCAAATCATTCATTCCCCAAGGTGCTCGCTTTCCAAATAAAATAAAGGGCTCCATATTTTCAAAAGAACTGGAGCATGTTCAATGTGCCAATACCTGGATAGCACTCACGGCACCTAATTGACATGCTGGAATTGGAGGGCCAACCATCCACGAGGCAGAGTGACGACCATCAATCAACTATAGATGAAGGCATTCCTGATTATATTTCCGACCATGGACATGACCAATGATAACCCAATATGCAGTCTCCATGACTTCCCCCATGTGAAGGTCATCCCCTAGAATCATATCGATCTTTTTTTATCCTTTCTTGACATGCTTAGCCTTCATGGAACCCCTAGAGGAGGGCTTTAGGGCCAATGGGGTCTCACCTTCTCCAAACCCTAGGCTAGCAGAAACCCTCATGTCCTCTTCCAAGGGTAGACCTGTGGTGGCCCAGCAAAATAATCGAAGGATAACAGGTAGGATAGCACAGGCGGATCGACAATAGGAATAGAGGACGCAGGTTCAACAGAGCCGAGCAGGGGGGGGTGACAAAATGAAAGCCTGGTCCGGGGAGGTTAAGGATACCTAGAGGCATATAGAGAGAAACTAAAGTGTAGCTGGTGAAAATGGAGGTTGTTCCACCAGAAGAGAGGCATCATGAATGTCAGATGAGGACGGGAGCAGTGAAGATGAGGGGGATACAGAGGGGATGGGGAGATCCGGCATCGGGGAACCAAAAAACGAAGGGAAGGGGACGTGGAGAGACAAATACCATCCGTGGCTACAAAGGGAATCAGAAGAGACAAAGGGGTGGTCGGTGGTAGAAGATGTGGTGGGGAGGTTATCCAGATCAACACCCCCTCATAAGGATCTAGGGAGTAATTGATGATCTCCTCATCCATATCTGACAACAGTAAAAGGTTTCCTATAACCGATAATTGCCTCGAAACGATCGACAATGGACCCAACAACGATCTCTAACAAACGTCATCCAAGTGACATAACAACTGCAGCAAGGATCAACAGGCGACCGGAGCAGGGAGCAACGTCATTTTCAAAACCCTAACCCTAACGAAGAAGGCTACCCGTATGTAGTAGGGAAAATTCGCCCGCACAGCTACGGAGCCATTTCCTCCCCACCAATATCACAATGTTGTTTGGAATACTGTGGATCAGTCCAGGCCTCATACTGTTATTGTTACTTTGGGAAATAATTTAGAGAGGATACCAGAGGTAGCCTTGCCTACCACCATCTCTTTGATGTTTCCTAAGAAATGCAATAATATCATCTCCCATACTAGGAAATTTGTTTTCTTTCTGATTTTCTCTCAAAGCAAGGGAAATATTGTGGCCACATCCATGGCCCCCAGGAATAGTTCCCCCACATAGCAGAAGCAAGTGGATAAGGTCATGGAAGAATATAGGGACATATTATCTTCACCTACAGCGGTACCTTTGCACTGTCAGGTCAAGAATTTGATGTTGATATTCAACAAGATGATGAGCTTAATGAAAATTAAGCACCTTCACTAAGTGGGACTAGGGCCTACCAATGCACTTGTAGGCAGAAGCATGTAACACTGTGGTTTATGTGCAAAATAGTTGTCCTCATAAAGTACTTGGCATGAATACACCTGAAGAAGATTTTACTAGTAAGAAGCCTGATATTTCTCATTTCAAGATTTTTGTCTCATCTATTTACATTCATGTGACAAAGGACGCCAGGAAGAATATGGAGCCAACTACAGAATTTGGGATATTTTGGGGTACATAGAAACAACCCATAATTATCGTGTGTATTTTTCGAAGAGTCGGATGACTGTGGTGCGACGAGATATAAAATTCGATGAGGAGAAAGCCATGAAGTTGTCGCTTGAGAGGGAGCTACACTTGCATGCAAAGGAGGAACTTCTGGTTCCCAAAGATGAGCCTCAAGATGTGGATCAGCCACAAGATGAGGATCTTGGAGTGGAGGATTCCACTCACGCAGAGCCAAACATCAGAACAAGCAGAAGGCATACCACAGAATCTGAGAGACTGAATCTTGATGTGGAATAGAATGTAGGAGTCCCTACATCACAGTGCAGACAGAGACAGTCACCTGAATGATTCACTGGATACATGGCTCTCATGAGCAAGTGTATCATGACAGAGCCATCTTCCTTTAAGGAAGCAGTGCAAGAGCCCACATGGGTAGATGCCATGGTGGAGGAGTATGACTGCATTGTCAAAAATAATGCTTTGGAGATTGTTCCAAGGTCGGTCGGTAAATCATTGGTAGGTTCAAGATGGATCTACAAGGTAAAGCAAGCTACTGATGGGAGCGTCAAGAAGTATAAGGAAATATTTTTTGCCGGAGGCTTCTCACATATCGAGGGGATTGATTATGAAGAAACCTTTGCACCTGTCACACAGTATTCTTGCATAAGGACCATCCTTGCTCTCTCAGTGCAGATGGGTTGGCACATTCATCAGATGGATTTGAAGACTGCGCTCCTTAATGGGATCATTGAGGAATAAGTGTACATTGAGAAACCTGAAGGACTTGATATCTTCAGTAGTGAGATGCATGTGTGTAGACTCAAAAGAGTGTTTTATGGGCCGAAGCAAGCACCTCATGCTTGGTACACATGGATCGACAGCTATTTCACTGGACTTGGCTTCACCAAGAGTGAGGCAGATGCAAACCTATACCAAATTATGGTGGAGGGTAAGATTTTAATCATTTTTCTTTATGTTGATGATTTAATACTAACAGTGATTATCAATTGATACACTCATGCAAGGAAGATCTTGCAAAGGAGTTTGAGATGAAGGATTTGGGCCTCCTTCATTATTTCCTTGGATTGGAAATATGGCAGCGAGAAGGTGAACTATTTGTGTCTCAAGGAAAGTATGCTCGGGAGATACTTGGTAAGTTTCACATGTAGGACTGCAAGCCCATGGATACTCCTCTTCCAGAAAATTGGAGGAAAGAGGACGTTACATTGACAAAGGTAGTGGATGTTATTGTCTATCGACAGTTGGTGGGTTCGCTCATGTATTTAGTTAATACAAGACCATACATATGCTATGCGGTGAACTAGCTTAGTCAAGCGATGGTTAGGCCTACCAAGCTCTTTTGGAAGGCAGGAAAGCATGTCCTGAGATATCTCAGGGGCACATCTGAGTATGGTTTATGGTAGAGACAGATGGATGAGGTGAAGTTGCATGGCTTCACGGATGCAAATTGGGCAAGCAGCCCAACTAATAGAAAGAGCACATCAAGAGGGGTTTTCAGTATCAGATCTATATCACTTTCTTGGTATAGCAGGAAACAAATTTTTGTGGCACTCAGTTTAGCGGAAGTAGAATACATAGCATCAAGTCAAGCTGCATGTGAGGCTATCTCGATGAGGAATATCCTAGTCGGTTTGTTCGGTTCTCATTTAAATCCTACAGGGATACATTGTGATAATCAGAGTTGCTTTAAACTCTCAATTAATCATGTGTTTCATGATATATCTAAGCATATAGATATCCGGTATCATCATATCAGAGATTGTGTGTAGCGGAAGATTGTGTTGCTTTAGTACATTCCTACGGAAGGTCAGGATGCAGATATTCTGACAAAGGCGCTCACCAGGAGAAAATTTTAATACCATAGAGGCAGAATCAGGGTGAAGGATAATCCCTATCTTGTTGAGAGGGAGTGTTGAGATTCAACAAGATGATGAGCTTAGTGAAAATTAAGCACCTTCACTAAGTGGGGCCCGCAAGCTATTATTAGGTGTATGTCTTTTTTTAGACGTGGTGAGCATATTCTATAAGTTGCAGGATGCTATTTGTATATGGTTGATAAAGTTGGAAAAATAGATGAAATTATATTTTTAGAAGATTGGGCAAATTCTATTTATATATTTCTAATCTAAAAATAGATGCATGTCGATTATTATTAGCCCTTAATAATAATCTGATAATAAATATCAACTTATTCTCTTGGAGCACTTTATTTCAGTGAATAGATTTGGAAAATCAGTGGACTAAAGGAATTACGCAATTCCTAAGGTGGTTGGTGACTCATGCATGGAGGACTCAGTTAGAACTAAAGTGGCAGAGTTGTGACAGAGTTGGAAGAGTAGTTATGGGAGTTGTTATTTAGTTTAACTCAGTTAAGTGAGTTAAACTCAATTGTGCTAGTTGTATCTAGTTATAATTGAATATACACTAGTGAGAGTTTAGTGAATTAATTATTTAATTAATTCATAAATAGAGACTCACTTGCAACTGAACAAATATAGTAGTTAACTACTTGCATGTCAGTTCCAGTGGAGACCCAGTGGAGAGATAGGTGAAATGGTGAGATGGACTATCTGTTGAGACTATATTGATGCATTCAATGCATCTGACACACATTGGAGATGCCAATGAGAATTTTTCTGTCAAGGCAAGACCAATTCGAATTCATTTAGGGGTCTTCTTCAGCAAGGATTGTGCAGTGGCAGCAGGTTGTCAGGAGGCAAGAAATTGGTGCATAGATATGCTAATTTCTACATGACAGTGTGTAATGATTGTTGATTGTACTGAGAGCTTGATGTACTAAGATTTGTATGAGATTATTACATGATCCATTGATATACATAATATATGTTATTTGAGGTTTTTAGCTTTAAGCTTTCCTGTTAAGCAACTGTGTTTATGTGCAATTGATTTTGCTTCATATGTGTTTTTCAATTGGCGATTTAATTTCCGCAAAGAATTAAGTGGAAGGATTTTGTATTTAACATTAGTTAATTTGTTAGATCAGGGGAGTCCATTAATATACATGCATATTGTAAAATTTCTACATTTGATCGATTTAACTCCCATAGCATCTCTTCCTAATGGGTCGATATACCTCCACTCCATTCTAGAAAATGAAGAAATCAGGTGACAAATTTAGGAGTTGCTGCAAAAAGAGCACATTCAACCAAGTTCTTCATCTTTTGGGAGCCCAATTGTACTTGTACAGAAAAAATATGGAACATGAAGACTTTGCATTGATTATCACACACTAAAAAAATCATTGTCAGGAATATGTATCCAATCCCACGAATTGATGACCTTCTTGACAAGGGGGGCAAGTATTTCAGCAAGATCATCTTGAAGTATAGATATCACCAGGTGTCAATAGAACCCACAGATGTATTGAAGATTGTATTCAAATACAAGGAGATCATTTTCGAGTGGTGTTTCATGAATTTTGGGTTAACAAATTCCCCTACAACTTTTATGAGATTGATGGATGACATCTTGCAGCCCTTCACCAACTCATTCATGGTTTTCTCTCTGGACGACATCCCCATATTCAACAAGAGTTGGTAAGAGCACCTAAAACATATTCGGAAGGTCCTTTAAATCTTATGACAACACAAACTATGTTCCAACTTGGAGAAATAGACATTTGGCATGGGCCAGGTCCAATATTTTGGATACATCATTGATGATCAAGGTGTGCATGTGGATCTAGCTAAGATCCAAGTAATTCAGGATTGGCTAGCACCAACCACTCTAACAAATCTTCGCAGATTTTTGGGCCTTGCCAATTTTTATCGGAGGTTCATATTGGGATTCTCTCATATCACTTGGCCTTTAAGTCAAGTTACCAAGGGCAAAGTGAAATCAAAGTTTTTCCGGTATGAGTCCCAACAGAAAGGCATTCATTGAGATGAAGCATCACCTCTACTCTACACACGTACTCACATTTATAGACCTACAACAACCATTTTAAATTGAGCGAAATGCCTTCGACCATGCTATTGGTGTAGTTCTCACCCAACAGGGGCATCTAGTGGTCTATCAGAGTGATACACTTTCTGAAACAATTCGGAAGTACCCCACCTATGATAAAGAGATGTATTTCATCGTGCAGGCATGTCGACAATGGAAACATTACATTCTTGGGAAGGAGGTAGTCATCCACACAGATAAACGACCTATTCAGTTTATCCAGATGTTACTTTTGCGACAACGACCCTCCAAATTTTTTTCCTAAGTCAATTTTGGAGCATACATGAACTGTCATTTCAAGCCCCCTAATTTTGTCACATCTTTTTATTTCTTATTTGTGTGTTTTCTCCTAGTTTCGCATCCTCCTAAGTCAATATTTTCTAAGTGTCATGACCTAGCCCTTAGAAGTTCTCATGTTATCTAGTTCATGGTTAGGTGAAATCATGACTTTTCTTGACTTGGAAACTATCCCTTTCACCATGCACACACTCGAAAAGCACTCAAAATCACAAAAAAATCAAGAAAAATCCCTTAAAGGAAAAAGCACACACCAATTTGATGAACATATGCACTTGTGTTTAGAGCACTCCTTCAAGTTGAAGAAGTGTGCCCCCATGAGCGCACTCCTTCATGCTGAGCAAGTGCGCCCTCCTTGAACGCACTCCTTCATGTTGAAGACATGCGCTCTTCTTGGATGCATGCATGAGCCTCTTTTTCTCATGTGGGTGCACTCCTTAAAAATAGGAGCCCACTTAACTTCCTTTAACTAACCCTTTCACTTTTCAACAAGTGGCGATCATACATGAAATAGGTTTGTATATAAACTATTTTAAATTAACCTAATTAATCATTCATTTTCCTAATCATTCTCATTGGGGTTGGGTTCATAGTTGTGGATCAAGAAACTCTTCATCAACCTATGTTACAAGTAATTTTTGCATGTCAAATATATTCATTTCCTTTCATGATTTCACTGTCGATCTTGTTTTTATTGTTGCCATTTCTTTTTTTTTCATTTTATTTATTAGTGTTTATATTTAATCTTGTTTCTTCAAGTGTTAATTTTTTGTTGCATGCTGAAACTTTGCACATCCCTCAACCTTTCACGTTCCACCATGTTTTCGAAAGGATCCATATAAGCTTGTGTATCCTTCTTCTCATTCCTATAATGAAATCATGTTGTCAAACTTGTTCTTAGGCTTTCCATAGGAAGAGCATACTTCTAGAACTCGAAGCCTGATCATCCTTGAAAACAACGCCCAAAAAAGTCAATCTTCCCTCTTGAGCACACTTCGTCACGAAGAACTATTCCCTCCCTCGAGCGCATGAGCACACCATGAAGAATCAAATGATTTTCCTTCGTCCCTTCAGCATTCTCTAGTGCTCCCTCCTTGCCTTTCAGCGCATGAGACATTTTATTTCATCCCTTTGAAGTGCACCAGTTCTCCCTCTCTGTCTCCTTGAGATAATAAGTGCACTGTGAAGGCATGAAGGCGCGACACCTCACTCCTTCATCCCTTCAGAGTGCGCTAATGTTCCCTTAATGGTTTTCTTCTCTTGCTTGAGCGCATGAGCACACTGCAAAGCCTTGAATCATTCTTGACCCTCCTTGTGCTTTGAAAGTTCATACTCCTATTTTGCATGCCCATTTTCTCACACATGCAATTTATTTTGTAATATCGTTGATCAGGTGATAAAAAATGAAAGTTGTCATAATGGTGTGGAACCTGAATGACTGCGTAGATCTCTCCATTTTGAATTTGGCGCAACTCGCTTCGTAGAAAATCGATGCCATATGCTCCCGAAAATGAGTTCTTTTCATTTTCTCAAACAGGCAAATTTTTCAAAAATGAAAGTTGACTGAGAAAATTTTGGGCCAATGGAAAGCTGTCACATGGCCTCTTGTGATTGGTAGAAAGTTAAATTTATTTGGGTCTACCACATCCTGACACTTGGCAGGCCCTGACTGGTGTTGTTTGGCGTATTTCTATTGATTGGATGGTGGCCAACCACATGCTGCCATGTGACCCAACCGGAGGTCACCACATGGCATCACGGGGGCCACCAAAAAAAAATTTCAAGTCTAAATTACCTCTGCAGGAATCAAGCATCGAACCTCATTGCAAACATCACAGTGCTCTAACCATCAAGCTACGATGGCTCTTGTTAAACCATAGCCTGCCACCACTATATAAATTTTTTGTTGGGCAGAGGTTCGGGTAAGGGGCCAGGTCTTAGCCCCGGCCCCCCCTAATATACATACCATACAACCAATGGCGCAATATTGTGGGCGCGGTGGCATGGCATCAATTTTTTTAATTAAAAAAAATTAATTTGACAGTTGGTTAATTTAGTTGAAAATTCGGATTTATGGCATTATTATGCATTTTAAATGTCCCACAATTTGCATCAAAAATTCAAAAATTTGTTGCTCTATTAGCACAATTCAGGGCGAATTTGTAGGATGGTTCTAGAATTTGGGGAATTTGTAGAGTGACTAGTAGTAAAGCTAGGGAGGCTCATAACTTCTTCAGTTTTTGACCAATTTGGGAGCAGAAAGAGGCTAGACAGGAATTTATGATAGCTATGAAGCTAATGGAACAGGTTTTAAAGCCATTTGAGTACTGTAAATCTATGTAATCACCATTTTGATCATAATGATATAGGTTCAAGCCATTGGAAGCTGGACCAAGGAGATGTAGCCTAGGACGGGTGAAATCCTTCATCACTTGTTGTGTTGTGGTTGTTTTTATGGTGTATTTATTTTTTGTTTCTGTTATTTCGGAGTTTAAATTCATGCTTTATGTGTATAAAAATTTAACATAAAATCTCATAAAAAACTCAATTTTAACACTTGCAATTTAAACTCCCTCAAGCACATTTATATATAGATCTCATACATTTCAAGTATGGTATCAGAGCATAGGTTTTCTTATTTCTGTGAGTATTTAATTGTTTGCAAGAGTATTTTTTGCTTACAAGGTTGAAGCTCAAGAGAGGACAAGGAAATTTTGCGGTTGCAAGTCCTCAAGTTAGGTCAAGGACAAGCAGAGCAAGTTTGCCACAATCTCCACCACAAATTCTTCCTCACATTGCATTTGAAGCTTCAGAAAGTATGTCACATGAAGGAGAGCCTGACAATATGTCAGAGGATGAAAAATCCTTCAGGAAATCATTCTTTCATATGACAAGAATGGTGAAAGTTCTCCATGAGGAGAGAAGCACAAGGATGCAAGGTGAGATCTCCAATATTCCAAAGGGAGATAAGTCTTCAAAAGGAGAAGAAGGAGATGGAGACAATCCTCCAAAAGGTAATGGAAATGGTGACAAACCATCTTTGACACCACCATTCTCCTCACCACCATCTTCACCATCATCTTCTTCCACAACAAGCCCTTCACAAACACTTCCACATTCTCCAAAAGGTCATAGTAAAACTCCATTTTTGAAGCTTGACATTAAGCTTGATTTCCCTATGTATGATGGAGAGGTAGATGCTAAAATATTATACAATTGGGTATGTCAACTTGAAGTGTATTGCAGGATACAAATAATCAAGGATGATGACACAAATATTTAGCTTGCTTCACTAAGATTGGAAAGTGCAACACTTATTTGGTGGGAAGTGTTATATGGAATTGTGATCTACAGATAAACCAAATTCCCTAAGTGTGGTGTTTATCAGTTATAACAACAAAGGAAAGAATAACTATTATTTTCTCTAAAACAAGCAGATATACAGAATGGAAAGGAGCCTACTTATGATTCTTTCGCTTCTACTTCTCTTTTCGTCGTTGTTTTCGTCGCTCTCAATCCAACTCAAGTCACTAGATCGATTCCTGCAAACACAAACAGAGAATAGAAAACAACATACAATATAAAAGATATCTACTTATCTTAATCAAATCAAATCGATTAAATCTGAAATACATACATCATTCAAGAATACATTGCACAAGAAATAGATACATATGTATGGGAAAATGAACAGCAATATTTATTAAAGAGTAGAAGGGGAAGATTACAAGCAATGGATTGATTTGTTTTCAACCTCCTCCAGCTTCATTCCAGCCTCGTCACATCCAACATTATCCGAGTAGCATATCATTACTTTCACTCTATTGTCAAATGATAATCCAACAGCATAACTTTACTAAAATTCTTCCTTCCTAGCACTAGGATGAGTGCTCAATTTATAGGGAAACTGATGGTAGTTTCTCAATGAATGACTTTCTAATAATAGGCAAGACATGTTTCCAAGTTCAAAGGTGTTAGATGGACACTTGGATTCAAATTATGACACCTATGGACTCTTCTATAAGGAATTGGCCATGTGGAGATTCTCGAAACAATGAGAATTCTACTGCTAGGTGACCAATGCACCCTTTAGTGTTGAGAAGTGCACTACAGTGCACCCTTGCATGGAGGAATTGGCACTCCAATGTATTTAGTCACTTGCAGATGAGCATTGGTGAGTTATTAGGTCATATAACATATACTTCAAACCTTGGAAATCTCACAATAGAATCCATGAATGAAATTTTCTTCACTTAGAGCATCTAGCAACTAAAATATAAGGGGATGATAGACCCTATTTCATTGGTCCTGGAGATGATGTCCAATTTGACCAGGTCTTGGGGGATGATGTCCAAATTGACCTATAACAATTGCCCCCTAAAGCATGAAGTCAAAATAATAATAATAATAATATTTGGATGAGATTCTTTACGATGTGATGATCTGGAACTAAAGTGGACGGTGACCTGCATCAATCTTACAATACATTACATCATGATATATTTCATCTTGATAACGAATTACTGAGGAAGGCATTCTCATGCTCAACACATAAACTATATAATAACATGTACATAATTTAGAAAGTCGTCTACATTGGAATGTTTCCCAATATAGACATTCCTACAAATATAGGCCCATGTTTGGATGACGATCTATTTGTAAAGCCATCATACAGATGATGTGTACAAAAATCCTGAAATTGCAGCATGGATGGATGAAGCTAGATCCGGGGTCTTCTTATCTAGTTCACTCGATCATTTGAGTACAAGTCTAACCACATGAATATATGATTTAAAGTCGAACATGGTAAGACATCATTTGATTGCCAGCCAATGATGTGAGTTGTTAACAAATGAGAGAGAACCACCAATGATGTTAATGGCTTTCAAGGTACTACAGTAAAATTTTCAAGGCGTGAATATATGATTTGATGTTGAACGCCAAACAAAATCTTTCAGTCAAAGGTCTAAAAGTGACAAACCTATAGATGATGTAACAAGTCTCAGGGTACTGGAAGATGTTTCTAAATAAACTTCCTAGATAATGAGCAGATGTCGACATGAAGCAACTTTATCACGAAATGGGAGTTACTGATTTCGGAGACAAAATGTGACTTGATATAGCAATGTTCAGGGATGACTGTCATGAAAATGTAGATTTATGACTATTGTAGAAGGATGAGGATTCACTAGATGACATCTCTTAAAAATGTTGTAGACACTGATATGAGTTGGCAGCATTGAACCAAAACCAAAGTGAAGGTATGATGAACCATAGGTATGAATGAACCGTCAAGAAGATTACCCAACCCAAAAGTCACGATGATGGAGTGAAAGTGTCATGTTCAAGAGTGACCTGCTACCATAAAGTGTCTCTTCTTTTTCCCAAATATTCCCCAGTCATTTGTCGACCAGTACCTCTTTATTTTTTAATAAGCTCAAGTATGATAACATATGCTTGATCTATAATTCAACCTTTCGGGCGAATCCATCGCTATTTAATAATTTAACGAGTCTAGTGATAAATGAAACTCGATTTTTGCCCTGATCAACAAGTCTGTCGCTATTTTATGTTTTAATGAGCCTAACGACAGTGACAGACCGGTCCATTTTCATATTTAGATATTTCGAAAAAAGGACAAAAGAAAACTCCATCAGTCCTTTTTCGTAAATTTTTCGCTCCGATTCGAAAAAGTGTAAAATGATACCTGAGAAAACCTCTTAGCCATATTCAACTAGGGTTTTCCTTTTTCATAAATAATCTATCTCAGTCCAGAAAAGGGTTAAACTTATACTGAGTAGATGTCATTTCATTTACTTTTACGAGCTCGAAAAAGACAAGTGCTCGGAAATATTTTCACATTATCGGAGTCTGAAAAGAGCTAAAACAAGACTCCTGGAGTTCCTTTTTTGCTGTTATCAAAGCTCGAAAAAGAGATAAAAGTGTGCTTCAAGTCCTCTTTCATTTTTATCAAAGCTCAAAAAATAAGGATTAAAGTATGTTTTGTGGTCAAATCATTCTTGCATAAGTGCACACGACTAATTTGTTATATCAGCTATAAAACCTATTCAGAAAAACCAGCAAACAGATTAAAAAATACATGATTTCATATTATGGTTGACTTTAGCATACATCTCATACTATACTTAAAGGATGGACGAATGACTTGAAAGGACAAATGATTCGACCTGTCCATGGGATTCCCATATATCGGCAACATAGCCAAGCGGTAAGACAGAGGACTGCAAATCCTCCATCCCCAGTTCGAATCCGGGTGTCGCCTTGTTAAGGTAAGTAAATGGAAGGAAAAGTCTTTATTTCCATTACAGAACCTCTGGAGACATATTGGTACATATTACCAATATAGATAGTGAGTTACGTACATTTGATCCCGATTCCGTCCGAATGTACGACCCTCGAGTTAGTTATAGTAATTCGTTGGTCAATGAACAAATGGATTTATTGATCTCTCATATCAGCTCGAACGTCAGTTCAGTAACGTTCAGAATGCAAAGGTGGACCATTCATTTCCATTTCAACTTTGCACTATGGTTAATATTTCCCTTATCATCTCGATGATGAAATCATTATTTTTTAGAGAACATGATCCGTATGGATATAGTCGGTATAACTTGGGCTGCTTTAATGGTAGTTTTTACATTTTCCCTTTCACTCGTAGTATGGGGGAGAAGTGGGCTATAATGGTAATGCTTAAGAATAAATTATTGCGTCATGCATGATAATATATTTTGTTTCATAAGGATCCAGTAATATTGAATCTTCGTTCCAAATTGAAAAACTCTCCATGGAATTATTTCCTCTTTATCCCCGTAAGGGATGTGCGTAATCCCTTATTATTATCATTTTCCTATTCCTATTCCTATGAAAAATCTGATCTGATTTTCTCTAACAGGTTTTCATTCATTGGTTCTTTTCTAGAATGAGTCGAGAATCTAGTTTCTTCCACTGAAGAACGATCTCTCTTCTCTTTCTTAGTAGGAATAGAAAGAGTCCCTGTTTTATTGGATGGTTCCGAATTGATCGGATCTGATATGAATTTCGTTCTCGGGAAAATATGGGACATAAGTCATAGATTCCTTTGTTTTTTCTTATACCATTTCAAGTTCCATATCTAATATGTGCTAGAAAACAATGTTCGTACCGGAAAAAGATGTTCAACTTTGATCCTAAAAAATCCGCAAGTACGTTCAGAATTACGGCTGTCTGCATTGGGTATATTTTTCCAGGAGCAGAAAGAAGGTGATCAGCTCTGCGATTTTATGGTACGAGGTCCTTCATCCCACATTTACCATATATGGATAATTACCATTAAGATCTATTTATCCATATATGGGTGTAGAAGAAGAAATAGTACAAAAGAAAAGGTCAGATATTCTTTTCCTCCGTACTACTTTTTTCTTTTCAAAAGAAATTCAAAAGCAATCCCTACCCTGTATTGTTGTAATATTATAGATCTCATAACCTATTTTATACTTATGATTTGGATCATAAAGATCTATCTAGTGATCAACAATCACTTTATTTTCATCAAAATCAATTGCTTCCACTGCTTGCACTGGCCGTTTTGACGTAAGGGATAAGTAGAAAAGCAGTAGGAATTGCAAGGAACATTAGAACAGCAATAAATCCAAGGTTATTTACTTCCATGATCTCCTGATTTTCACTTTGTTCCAAAATAGCTCGAGATTTTATCTCATAGAGATGAATGAATCTTTCAAGATCCATGAAATAGATGTATTTTATCTATGGAATCGGTTCGAGTAACGGAATCTAACTAATGGATTGAATGAATTCTCCGATGGAAATAGTATAACCTAATAGGATTACTTTTGATAAGACTATTAGTAAAAACTTACGTGCATCAGAAAACGTTCCGATCAACACATGTCTTTATCATTTCGAAAGAAAGAATAGGATTCGTACGAATAAGAACCTTCTGCTACTCCAAAAACGTTCGTCAGACATGAGAGATATTTTGCTTGGATCTCCACGATTTAGATGGAATCGTGAATCTATCCCGCTCCGGTGATGATATGGACGAATCCCAAGGCCCACCCATGACCCTGGAATGATAAGGACTAGTCCGTCCAGATCCTGACATGATCATTCTTGGAAATACAATAGAGTGTCTAGAAATCCACTGGCTATCGATCATGAAAAAGAAGTATTAGCATGGAATACTCACAATATTCCTGGGGAATAACAGAAGTAAGATCTCCTAAAAATCATTGGGAATTATCTATAGGGATCTCTGTGGGATTCTGACTTGGGAGGACTACCTCTGTGTCACCCTAAAATCTATGGATCTTCCTATGTTTTTGATAGAGAAATTTTCTTCTTTGGGGAGGGAAGAATATTTATTGCAGATTCAATATGATGATTAGATTTTATCCTCGAAAGAAGGGTCTTTCTTTTTCCAAACTGAATTGTTGATCTGGTGAAGGTATCTAATGGATAGATATACTAGATATACTAAAGATCTAGATAGCTATCCATTAGATACCTTCATTTTATTTTTCACTCTTCTACGGGGATTAAGAGCTTAATTTATTAACTTATTGGATCGGGACTGACGGGGCTCGAACCCGCAACTTCCGTCTTGACAAGGCGGTACTCTAACCAATTGAACTACAATCCCAATACACTACATACAGTTCACCTACTATTGGATCATATTTATTCTATGATAGGTGCTAGATAGATCATATAGATTATGCGAGTGCTAGGTCGATGAAATATCTTATCCTTCTCTTTCATTTTTGAAATGTATCCATTCATTTCATTTGGAATTGGGCATCTACGATATGGACAGATATCGATGTCGGGGTTCAATAACCAATTATCTTTTCATTCATGATTGGCATGAAGATAACCATACCGATAGATTAGTATTGATGATATTGGTTGGGTCGAGCTGGATTTGAACCAGCGTAGGCATATTGCCAACGGATTTACAGTCCGTCCTCATTAACCACTCGGGCATCGACCCAGGAACAATAAAGTAATTGAAAGTCTTTAGGTTAAAGATACCTAACGAATGGATCATGGTACCCCTAGGGGAAGTTGAATCCCCGTTGCCTCCTTGAAAGAGAGATGTCCTGGGCCACTAGACGATAGGGGCCACCAATCCAATCTTTATAATATGAAAGTGGTCAGGAGGTTGTCAATAGTATGACCAGAATTCTGGGTTTCCTCAATTTTTTTTTTTAATAAACTTGCCTATCGAGAAGTAGTCTCTCCATAAATTACTTGTTGCAACTAACAACTATTTTTTTTTTCTGAATCTCTATTTGTTATCCATCGGCCCAGTTCCCAGAAAAACCTTTCTGGATTCAAATTATACAGAATGTTTCATGCTGTATAATTTGAATCATTTTAATAGTGAATGGAGCTTATCATTCTCTGATCAAAGTTATACGGAAAAGACTAAAAAAAAAAAAGAGAAATGGGTTGGTTGGACAAAAGATCGATCTGTATGTTACAATCAGATCGTTGCGGGTATAGTTTAGTGGTAAAAGTGTGATTCGTTACATTATCAACTCGAATAATAGAAGGATCTTTTACATGGATCAAAGATCCATCTAAAGCTCTATTTCCGGAGAGGTTCAAACCCTCCCCTATGAATACCATCCAGAGTTAATATGTTACACAACTTCATATACTTTACGTTTCCATATTAGAGTATAGTGCTTCACTTCTTTCCATTAAAACAAATGCCCGTTGGTGTTCCAAAAGTGCCTTTCCGAGCCCCTGGAGATGAAGATGCAACTTGGGTCGACTTATACAACCGACTTTATCGAGAGAGATTACTTTTTTTGGCTCAGGATATAAATCACGAGATTGCAAATCAACTCATGGGTCTCATGGTATATTTGAGTGCAGAAGATGCAAATAAAGATATTTTCTCATTTATCAACTGTCCCGGCGGATCAGTAATACCAGGGGTAGGTCTTTTCGATATGATGCAAGTAATAGTACCAAATGTACATACAATATGCATGGGGGTAGCCGCTTCAATGGGATCTTTCATCCTAATCGGGGGAGAAATTACTAAACGTATGGCATTACCTCACGCTAGGGTTATGATCCACCAACCTGCTAGTTCCTATTATGACGGACCAGCCGCAGAGTTTCATAACGAAGAGAAACACATAACGATGCTTCGCAATTACATAACCAAATGTTATATAGAAAGAACGGACAACCCCGAAGAGGTCATTCATGAGATAATTTCAGATTAAAAGAGATGTTATTTATGTCGCCAGTCGAATATTTTACTTTTCACTTCGGTTGAGTCGAGGGTATATAGTGAAAAGTATTACCCTGGAACAAAGCCAACAATATCATTATTGTCTGAAAAGACAGTGTCCATGTTTTCCCCCCTTTCCAAACAGACACGCGGGATCTCTGGGCTCCGGGCTTCCCAGAATTAGGCTGGGGCGGGATCTTCCGAAGTGGCCTTGTTCCCCGGTATATAGTGGTTTTTAAAGGGGGTATTCATAGTCGTCATAAAGGGTGTTTCCTGAGGTTCTGGCATGGTTGATCGAACACTCGTTTTCGTTCCTGGAATGGTTAGCTCACTCTGGTTTTCTTATTGGTACACGGAAAGCGAAGGAAAGAATGATAAGAGTCCAAGTCCTTGTCCCTTAAGGCGGCGGGGCGAACACTAATATGTCTCATCGTAATCATGGGACTATGACTAATGAAAACCATTTCCACTCATATAGATGAAACTCCGGGCAACACTTTGGCATTATTAGAAGCTGAATTCAGATAGAACGGGAACAAAAATGGGGTCATGAGTTTGTTTATTTATTGTTGTTTCTGGAATAATAGAGGAGGGCCGGAGAATATATCCTTTGATTACTGGTCCTATTGGCGTCTAGTAGTCCTTTACTTAATGTTCGAGAATTGATGGCGGCCCGTTGGTCGAGTCATGCTTACGCATGATGGCGGCCAGTCGAGCCATGCTTCGCATCCTCCACAATGGAGAAGAACCTCTGGATCTGCTGGTCGTCCTCAAAAACCTGCCAATGCTTAATGTTGTCCGGGATAGATGGTCTGTGCAAGCCCTAAATATTATAACACAACCTTGGCAAGTTAAGGGGGTGGAAAAGACTAGAATAAACTGCTAATGAATCCGCTAACCGGTTTTCCTCCCTCGGCACATCAGTAATAGTTGCATCCAGGAAATCATTCTCGAAGATATCCCATACCTGGTTACGATAGGAGTGAAGCTGTGGATGTTTAGTTCGACATTTGTTCATCACTTGCTTCACTACCAATTCGGAGTCCCCATAAATAGATATAAGAGTCATCCCCATTCTTCTTGCAGCCTCCATCCCCAGGACCAGAGCTTCGTATTCTGCTACATTATTGGTAATACCACACTCACCAAGTTCGAGCTTGTAGGACAAAGGGACCCTTTCATGGGTCGGAGATATGAAAATAATGCCATCCCTGGCACCTTCTTTTGACGATGCTCCATCAAAGAACATCCGCCAAATTGAAGCTTCCTTTACTTCGTTACTAACTAGCTCAGTGCTCTCCTATTCTAAAGGGCTTCGCTCCTCCTCCTCCATAAGGGCCAACACACCACATTCCATATAGTCATCAGTATAAACAGGGTGGTTCGTAGGAGACTCAAGGTCACTAAGAGTATATGCCATTTTGGTTTCCTGGTATAACCTCTTGGTCTCGCCACCAAAAATAGGGATCGTAGCATACAACATGTCCAACTGGAGAGTACCTCCCAAACGGGCACCCCAGGACCTAGAAAGAAGCATCCCATAACACACTGGAACATCTACCACGACTACATCCATCATGACGCTCTTAGAGGGGATCTGGGCTAGATGTACCATTAGGTCCTTGATCATGCCAAGGCACTTCAATTTTTTGGAGTCAAAGGTCCGGAGGTCTTGCGCTTCTGAGGGCAAGGAATCAAGATACTTTGAAGGTCCGGTAATGTCTAGCCCAAGCTTGTCCATTACGGCTTTAGGCATAAGATTATGGGAGGCACCCGAATCTAACATGAAGTTGTGTAAAGTATGGTTGTGTATTACCAGGCTTATATAGAAAGGGGGGGATGTTGGGGCTTCTTTCTTCCATATGCGGACTGACCATGATTTTTGGGTTAGCCAATAGCCACTAGCCCATGAATAAAAACCATAGTCACAACATTAAATATGATTTGAAATAATCAAATTGACTAATTAAAATATTTTTTACCATTTTTTACCATTTGAAAAATGGGAGCTCTGAACTAGTTTTTTCCCCTGAACTTCAGCAGTTCATTGCGATAGATTCTATGGATGGTTTTCCTTGCCGTCCAATCTAGGTTGGTGCTATGAACCTCTATTTCTTTTGATGTCATTTTCATTGCATTTCATGGTAAATTTTTAGGGTTTTGAGCCCCTTAGGGTAAATCTACTATTCTTAGAGTGCAACGCACCCTTGAATCTCGAAAGGTGTGTTCCAGTGCATTGAAATTGAAGGCTAGATGCACTGCAACGCTCTGTCCCTTGACCAGGGGTGCGTTGGGCGCAATACTCATTCTTGTTTTTTTTTTTGTGCCCAAAATTTCCCAAGCTTTTTGCATGAAATGGATCATAATGAGTCTTATTATTGTGTTTTAGGTATTCATCAGATCAAAATGATGATTACTAGGAGAAAAAGAGAACATGAAGAACAAAACATGATTTCCCTAAAAAATCCAGATACAGTAAGAGCCCTCAGAGATTGCAGGTTACTAAATTACTTCAGATTGTCAGGTATGATAGCTACAATGGAAATATTGGAGTTCCTTATTCATTCATGGGATCTGATAGTACAGGCCTTTCACATTGGGGACAAAGTGGTCCCAGTATTAGTGAAGGACATTTATTTTCTCATAGTATTGTCGAGGCAAGGTTCTCCCATTTCTCTTTCAAGATCTTCTCTTGGAGGAGAGACAATGACATATTACATACTATAGCACTACCATCTAGGGACTGAAGCTAGTAAGGATTGGAAAACAAACATCCGCAATGTACGTGATTTTCCTTGGAGGACCATCCTATTTACTATCGCAAAGCTTGCCAGTTTTGCTACACTACATGTGGCAAACAGATCATACATGTAGTATGCACTAGAGTGTTTGGAACCAACAGTATTTAACTAGGTTGAATTTTTCCTCTTTCAGATGAAAGAATAGCTAACCAAGGCAAAGGGAGGAAGGAAGAATAATTTCAACTATGACTCGATCCTAATCTCCTTTGCCTTAGAGCGGATTCCATTTATGTAGCCCCAACATGTTACAATGGGTATATCTAGCCCTAGAGATCCACGAATGCAGAGACGGGTAGAATTGATGTCTAGACATGCTGGTCAATCGACCATCATATTCTCTATTGCATTCTTTGCCTAGTTTAGTGATCAGATTTGGATCCAGAACCTAAGTGATAGCTCAAATTTCAAAGTATTTGAAAGTTTTCTAAACCTGAGCAACTGGATAGATCTCATCTTCCTGATTCTGGTGCTGCAAACGGTTCGAAAAAACAACACAGTATGAAGAAGTTATCGCAATTTAAAAAGTCTAGTAAACTATAATTTTTGGCCTTTGACCAAGTTTGACTGGGTTTTGAATATTTTAAGAAAAGAGAATATTTTAGGGAATATTCTTGGAATATTCCTCATAATATTCCTCAAAATATTCCTTTTAGGCCAACCGGATTTCGACAAGTGTCAGCATGTTAACAGACAATGGGTTGTACTTTTGATTATCAACCAATGAATGGGTGACATGTGGATAGCCCAGAGGCCACCACGTGTCCCCTGGGCGGTGTATTAAAATTTTATTAAGGTCCGAGGGGGGGCAGTGGTTTGACCCCATGACCTCTAGCGAGTGCGCGGAGCTTTCCACCAACTGAGATCTGTGTTAGTTCTTAACATCAATGGGTCGGAAGTTCTATTTACATTATCAAAACTTTGCATTCAGGGTTTGGACTGCCGACGATCCCCAACCCGCCGGTGGTCTACGATTATTGGTCAAATTTTATTGTAACCTAGCCACCACATCAAATTTTCGCCATCCACCAAACTCCGACCATTGCAGTTGAAACCCATCACATTGTGATGTTGTCCCGGTAGTTATGGCTATCTCTGCCAACAGTTTCAGTTATGGTTTTGAAGACCACAGGGTTAGGGCCATGTGCCCAACACCCTAGCCAAATTTTATTTCCATGGTCAGTCTTGGTGGTTTTCTTGGCAGGATTTTAGTCAAAGCGCCCAAATTTGGGTATTTTCCGAATTTAACTGGAGTTATGTGCAGTTCCTCCATTTTTAGTGGAGGTTTTTAGGGGACACTAGACAAATCTTGTTTTGGCTCTATCTTGAGCTAGATTTGACCATTATGAGGGTGTAAATAGTAAATTTTGACTATCTCATACATTACAGACTCATTGGTGAGGTTTTAAGAGCCATCAAAGGACTTTTGAGTAGGTTTTTTACTTCAGATAAGTTGTAGGGGCCACTAGGGCCACCATGGGCCAGCAGCAGTTTGAGGCCTAGCTAGTGCATCTAGAGGCCTTTCTCAACAATCCAATAGTAAATTTTAGATGTTTAAGACATTATGGAACTAATGGTGTGGTTTTTAGAGCCTATATACGAATTTTTAAGGCCGATATGCTTCATAGAAGTTCCAGGGGCCACTAGGGCCATCAAGTGCCAGTAGGAGAATGAGGCCTATCTAGAGCAGCCAGTATCCATTCTTCGCAAACCAATAGTAATTTCTGACTGTTTTGATACTTATAAATCCATTGATGGAGTTTTCAAAATATTTTGAGGAATCTGAAAGTCGATATGCTTCAAGGAAGTTTCGAGTGACCTTAGAGTCAGGGGGTGCCACTAGGTGTTGGAGACGAAACCGGAGCAGTCGGAGGCCAATTTCTACAATTCAATAGTATATTTTGAATATTTTGGACATTTTTAATCCAAAGAATGGATTTTCAGAGCCATTTTAATACTTCTAAAGGTCGAATATCCACAGGGAAGTTTTGGGTAGCCCAAGGCCATCAATGGATGTAGGACCAGATTAGGGAGCCAATGCTCATTTTGAGTAAATTATCAGCCTATTTTTGAGGTCTGATGTGTGCTGGAGATATTAGGTGAGGTTTCAAGAACAGAAAAATAGTTCTGAAGGAGTTAGTGCAACTTCGAAGCTCAGGCAAGCTTAAGGTCACCAAAAAAAGGAATCAAGTCTAAGGGAACCTAGTTTTGTTTTCAGAGTGATGACAGCCATGACAAAGATATAAATGGTATTATAAACTCATTGGTTCAGTTCAGTTAACCATTGGAGTTGATTTTGTAACTTGTAAAATAAATTTTCCATAATCTCAAAGATCCAATTCAAGATGACAAGAGCTCAAGGAGACGTGTCCCACGATATTCGGGTAAACTCTTATATTAAATTTGTTGTTATGTGTTGATGTTTATTTGTTGCATTATATTTTGGTTGCACATGTTTAATATCAACAAAAAAAAATGGTCTTAAAGCACTTAAACATTAAAAAAAAAAGTACACTTGTTTCAAGTATAAATTTCCGCACAAGTCAAGTATAAGCTAGATCCTTTATTTGTTTAACTGAGTGGGAGTTTCTTGAAACCATAAAAATTTATCCAAACCATTTTTAGATAAGGTTGGTATCATATCATAGTTGCTTGATTTACATAGCACTAGGTTTCTTGTTTGACTTGAAAGGTGTTTTCACTGTTAAATAATTTCATTGTTTGCAAACTGACTGTTGCTTACAAGTTTGAGTTTGCTAGAGGTGAAGGGAAAGCTATTGTTAGCTAAGTCCAAAGGATGGAAAAGAAGGAAGAAGGGTTGAAGGCATATTCCTTACCCAAAGGACCTCAAGGAAAACCTTGAATCACAAGAGATTTTGTTTGCAAAAGGATGCTTGAAGAAGAGCTTGACTCTACAACGTTTTTGTTTAGAAGCTTTGTCAATTGTTTTTGAAAGCTTTGTGAATTTTTTTCAAGTCCTTTGGTTCATTTACATAATGAAAACTTCTTCAAGTGAGGTTTCAAAATCCTCCTCCTTTGAAATATTCTTCGATGAGGACATGAAACGAGACTTCTATATCCTGAAGGATAGAGTGCAAATTATGTTTGAAGATAGAAAGGAAAGCACTAGACTTTGTGAGAAATTGATTGCTATGAATCAAGAGAAAGAAGGAATTATTCAAAGAATGCATGAGATGGATATGCAACTCCATTAAGCCCGAGAGGCCTTAACCAAGAACATGTGTGAAGCAGAGGTAATTCACTCAAATTTTTCTTCAATTTCCTCTTCAGAAAGATGTGTTGGTTCATTTGAAAATCACACTAGAGGTATAGGGTCCAAGTTAATGTTTAAAATTGGCTATGAAGGCAAGGGTTTAGGAAAACATGCACAAGGCATGATTGATCCTATTTTGGTTGAGGAAAGACCTAAGAAATGTGGTCTTAGTTATGTTCAATCTTATGGTGAAGACACCAAAGCCATGAAGGCATTTGAGGTAACTTCAAAAAGAACTTTTGTTACAAGTTCTAAACCACAAACATGTCAAATTTGTTTTCAAGTTGATTTCCATTGTTTAAAGCCTATGTTGCAGAAAGAAGATTTTAGACATGCAGGTTATGGTGAGCATGAGAGTTCAGACATCTATCAAGACATGAACACTGATGTTAGTCTTGAAGAGAAAGATGGAACCTCTACAAGTTCATCTCCTCATGAAGGTAAAAAAGATGGACATGCAAAGCAGATTTTGAGGTACAATTCTTCCCATAGTCAAGTTGATTATGTTTCTGAAAAGCATGGAAATTCTGCATGCTTGAAAGGAAGAAAGAGTTTTTATTCCTATTGTGGTCTGTGTAACCATGAAGTTTCAAAATGTTGGAAGAGGATGAAGGCATACAGGAAATGGTTGAGGCAAAGGCAACTTACAAACAAGGTGCAAAACATTTGCACACATTGCCAAAGAAAGGGACATGTTGTACATTGCAACCAACTAATCATCCCAAGCACATGAGGCAAGAGGATAGAAAGACGAGTGAAATTGAAACCAAGGATTCCATCATTAATTTGAGAATAGATGTTTCACATGAAGAATATTTTCAGCAACAAAATTTGTCGTGGAAGTGGCTTGGTGAGAAGTGGTTTGACTTCTTGAGACCCTAAGACATAAATTCATTTGTAAATATGAAAATTTCAATCAAGTATGCATGTTTTTTGTTGTAATCTCACGTTTTTTTGAGACACCTTCGATCTATGATCAAGGAAGCGATGTTCAGCTACCTTCTGCAAATTTCTCGCAAGAAATTACTGAGTGAGTTCAAGGAAGACAATTCTTGAGAGGAGGACAAGAGCATCCAAAAGGGAAAGTGTTGACTACCTTAGATTTTTGGTTCAAAGGAACTAAGCCATGCAAGGAAAAGTGTATGAAGGCTGAAAAGTGAGGGTGTTATACTCTCATCTACTGAACAGATCAAGTAATTAGCCTTTTGGGGTCCAAAAGATTCCCAATGGGGAGGTGTGATCATATTTGGATCAAGGACCTAAGTGATAGCTCAAATTTCAAATTTTTAGAAAGTGTGCCAAACATGAGCAACTGAATAGATATTGTCTTCCTAATTCTGGTGCCATGAATAGTTCGAAAAACCGACACCGTATGAAGAAGTTATCGCAATTTGAAAAGTCCAGTAAACTGCAATTTTTGGCCTTTGACCAAGTTTGACTAGGTTTTGAATATTCAAAAAAAGAGAATATTCTAAGGAATATTCCTAGAATATTCATCAAAATATTTCCTGGAATATTCCTTCTAGGCCAACCAGATTTTGACAAGTGTCAGCATGTTAATGGACAATGGGTTGTACGTTTGATTTTCAACCAATGAATGGGTGACACGTGGATAGACCAGAGGCCACCACGTGACCCCTAGGCGGTGTATTAAAATTTTATTGAGGTCTGGGGGGGTCAACCTTGTAAGCTCTGGCAAGCGCACAGAGCTTTCCACCAACTGAGTTGTGTGTTAGTTCTTAACATCAATGGGTTGAAAGTTCTATTTACATTTCAATTTTTTGCATTCGGGGTTTGGGCCGCCAACAGTCCCTAACCTGTCGGAGTCTAAGATTATTGATCACATGTTACTGTAACCTAGCTGCCACATAAAACTTTCATCATCCACCAACCTCCAACTATTTTGGTTGAAAACCGTCACATTTCGATGTTGTCCCGACAGTTACAGCTATCTCCACCGGTAGCTTCGGTTATGGTTTTGAAGACTATAGGGTTAGGGCCATGTGCCCAACCCCCTAACCAAATTTTAATGACATGGTCAGTCTTGGTGGTTTTCTTCGCGTGATTTTAGTCGGAGCACCCAAATTTGGGGATTTTCCGAATTTAACTAGAGTTATGTGCAGTTCCTCCATTTTTAGTGGAGGGTTTTTAGGGGACACTAGAGAAATCTTGTTTTGGCACTATCTTGAGTTAGATTCAACCATTCTGAGAGTGTAAATAGTAAATTTCAACTATCTCAAACATTCCAGACTCATTGGTAAGGTTTTCAGAGCTATCATAGGACTTTTGAGTGGATTTTTTATTCAGATAAGTTGTAGGGGTCACTAGGGCCACCATGGGCCAACAGCAGTTTGAGGCCTAGCCAGTGCAGCCATAGGCCTTTCCCAACAATAAGATAGTCAATTTTGGATGTTTCAGACATTATAGAACTAATGGTGTGTTTTTAGGATCCTATAGAGGAATTTTGAAGGCCGAGATGCTTCAGATAAGTTCCAGGGGCCACTAGGGCCATCAAGTGCTAGCAGGAGAATGAGGCCTATCTAGAGCAACCAGTATCCATTATTAGCAAAAAAAATAGTCATTTCTGACTGTTTTGATACTTATGAATCCATTGATGGAGTTTTTAGAATATTTTGAGGACTTTTTAAAGTCTATATTCTTCAGGGAAGTTTTCAATGACCTTAGAGCCAAGGGGTGCCACCGGGAGTTAGAGGTGAAACCGGAACAGCCGGAGGCCAATTTTTGCAAGTGAATAGTCTATTATGACTATTTTGGACATTTTGAATCCAATTAATGGATTTTAAGAGACATTTGGAGACTTCTGAAGGTCAAAGATTCATAGGGAATTTTTGGGCAGCATTGGGCCATCAATGGATGGAGGCTTAGATAGGGGAGCCAGTGCTCATTTTGAGCAAATAATCAGCCTATTTTGGAGGTTTGATGTGTTTTCGAGATAGTAGGTGAGGTTTCGAGGGCAGAAAAATAATTCTGAAGGATTTAGTGCCACTTCGAAGCTCAAGGAATCTTAAGGGCACCAACAGAAGGAATCAAGTCTAAGGGAACCTAGTTCTGTTTTCAGAGTGATGATAGCCATGATAGGGATATAAATGGTATTCTAAACCTATTGGTTCAGTTTAGTTAACCATTGGAGTTTATTTTGTAACTTGTGAAATAAATTTGCTATAATCCCAAAGAGCTCAAGGAGACGTAGCCCATGATATTCGGGTGAAATCCTATATTAAATTTGTTGTTATGTTTTGATGTTTATTTTCTGCATTATATGGCTATTTCACATGTTTAATATCAGAAAAAACAAATGGTCTTAAAGCACTTAAAAAGTAAAAAAAATTACACCTGTTTCAAGTATAAATATCCGCACAAGTCAAGTATAAGCTAGATCATTTATTTGTTTAACTGAGTGGGAGGTTCTTGAAAAGAATAACAAGATATCCAACCCATTTTCAGATCATTTAGATGACATATGATTTCCATCGATGATTATGCATATGCAGGTGTAGACTTCCAAAGAGACCCAGACTTGATTCTATCAGACGATGCTCAATGGGGTGCAATTGGTAAGAATTATTTGACCATGTTTTTTTTATTTTCTCTAAGGTTGATACATGTTTTTGTATTTTGATTTTTCCCAAGACTAAACTGAAGTTTTGATGTATGTAGATGTAGGTCGAGTTCGACCAATGGGTCAGTTAGAGCAGAGAGCAGAGGATCCAGCAGAGAAACTGTCATGAGAGAAGTCCTTCGAGATATATATATGACTGAGACTCTTCATGTAGCTCAGGAAGAGTCTCGGTCATATCTAAATCCTGAAGGACTTCTCTCCTGACAGCTTTCTCTGTTGGCTCCTCTGCTGTCTGCTCTGAATAACCCATTGGTTGAACTCCACCTACATCTGCATAAATCAAAACTTCAGTTTAGTCTTGGGAAACATCAAAATACAAAAACATGTATAAACCTTAGATAAAATAAAAAAAACATGGTCAGATCATTCTTACCAATTGCACCCCATTGAGCGTCGTCTGGTAGAATAAATTCTGGGTCTCCTCGGAAGTCTACACCTGCATATGCATAATCATCGACGGAAAACATCTGTCATCTAAACTAGGCGAAGAATGCAATAGAGAATACGATGGTTGATTGACCAGCATGTCTAGACATCAATTCTACCCATCTCTGCATCCATGGATCTCTAGGGCCAGATATACCCAGTGTAACATGCTGGGGTTGCATCAATGGAATTTGCTTTAAGGCAAAGGAGATTAGGATCGAGCCATAGTTGAAATTCTTCTTCCTTCCTCCCTTTGCCTTGGTCAGTAATTATTTCATATGAAAGAGGAAAAATTCAGCCCAGTTAAATACTGTTGGTTCCAAACACTCCAGTGCATACTGCATGTATGATCTATTTTCCACACGTAGTGTAGCAGAACCGGCAAGTTTTGTGATAGTAAATAGGATTGTCCTTAAAGGAAAATCATGTACAACATGAATGTTTGTTTTCCAATCCTTACTAGGTTCAGTCCCTAGATGGTAGTGCTATATTATTTAATATCTCATTGTCTCTCCTCCAAGAGCGGATCTTTGTCATATTCCTAAAATTAGCACACAGCTAATTAGAATATTAAATTTTGATTTTTCTCTTAGTTAGAGGAATAAGAGGGTAGGGAGACCCATAAATCTCCTTAGTAGGAATAAAAGGCACTCCTAATATGAAAGGAGGTCATCTAAAGGTTGGATTGAAGACCCTTATGTGTGAAAAGGGGTTGGAGCATGAAGACTGGGTCAACCTTGACCAAATCAAACAGTGCTCGTATGGAAGGAGTGGCAGTCATTGAGGGACAACGTAGTTTTTGAGGGATATTCCATGCATGGAAGTAGTGGCTTTACTAAGTGGGGCCCAAGGTGAGGAAGCTCACCAAGAATATAAGGAAGGGGATGGCAGCCATTGTGGGCATGATTGGATTATTATTTTTTTGATGGTCTTTTTAGACTTGTTTCTCTCTTCAGTTGTTTAGCTAAGATTGTAGTGTTGTTTAGCACGAGATGTTCCCGACTGGGAATCCCACATCTATCCTTTGGGAACTTCTAGTCTCCACTTAGGAAGAGTATTTTTCACTACATTCCACATTCCAGTAGTTTTCCAATCTACATCTTTCTTCAACACTGTAGTTTCTACTTAGAGTTGTGCTATGTTGTAGGGTGCAGCAGTGGAGGATTGTATCGGGTGTTTTCTAAGCTATTTTTACAGTGGAGTGTTAGAATTTACCGGAGAAATAATAAATTTACCGAGAGGAACAAAAAACCATAAAATAGCTAGCAACAAATCATAAACATAAGCAAATATGTTTATCCGGAAAAACCCCCAAATCTGGGGCAAAACCCAACCAATGAAATTTCATTAAGCATTGGCCAAAATCCTGGCCAATCCATCCAAGTGAGCCTTCACCACTCACCTCCAGGCCTACATTACAATGAAGTATTCCCAACCATTTATAAGCTCCATTACATGCAATACCATGGGCTGAAAACCATGGGTGCACAATACCATGTGCCCCAAAACCACTACTATTTACCCTAGTCAACATTGACTCTATCCTGAGTCAATTTTACCTAACAATTCCCCACTTAAACTTGACTTGGGGTTTCTTGACTAAATCTAGCCAAAATTGCTAAGTGAGACAACCCTTCTCACTCTAGCTCTTCCCCCCTCAATTTTTAATATATATATATATATATTATTTTTATTTTTATTTTACCCAGGTAATTGTTAACTTGACATCCCCCCTATCACCTAGATCTAACCCAGACTTTACCGGTGATTACCCAGGTATACGCATGCCATACCAGGTCTTATAGTAGTATGCCCATTTACATGTAATAAATTAGCTCCATTATAATAATAATATTTTTTTGTTTCATTGTTATTGTCTTTTTACATATGAAATCAATGTCCATATAAAAAGAACCTATCTACCGGATTACATGGGTCACCAGCCTCTATAACCACCAGTCCTCTAGGAGTTCTCTTCAGATACATGGTTCATCAATTAATTATTCCACGTGCACATATCCTCTCTCATTTTGATAGACTTTGCTCTCCTAGCGCAGCGAAATTAAATGGCTCTGATACCATTTGTTAGAATTTACTGGAGAAATAATAAATTTATCGAGAGGAAAAAAAAACCATAAAATAGCTAGCAACAAATCATAAACATAAACAAAGATGTTTATCCAGGAAAACCCCCAAATCTGGGGCAAAACCCAACCAATGAAATTTCATTAAGCATTGGCCAAAATCCTGGCCAATCCAGCCAAGTGAGCCTTCACCGCTCACCTCTAGGCCTACATTACAATGAAGTATTCCCATCATTTTATAGGCTCCATTACATGTAATACCATGGGCTGAAAACCATGGGTGCACAATACCATGTGCCCCAAAATGACTACTATTTACCCTAGTCAACATTGACTCTCTCCCGAGTCAAGTTTACCTAACATGGAGGAAGGTTTCCTTCCATTGGGAGGCTAGTAAATAAGCCCCTTGGACTTTATTGATATATTTGGCATCAGGCCAAGGTGATTTTATCCCCTACAATGCAGTTTCAATTCAAAGTTGCGTTATTTTAGGGAGGAGTTGCAGGGGTGGTTGTCATGTCACTGGGGAGAATTTGGGCAAGTGCAAATTCCGATGGCCAATTCGCTAGGTTATTCGACATACTGCCGCAAGAGCGACAAGGCATGACAAACCGTGGTTTGTCATGCCGTCGCCGTTCCGACGCAAGTAAAAAGTGTCGCACTATCGACACTTCTTCCGTCATTCCGAACAAGCGTCACTCTTCCGACGTCTCACAAACCGTCGCGCCTCCGACGTTTGTAAACTGTCGCACTTCCGGTGAAATGTGGTTCGACGTTTGGAACGTCGCTCTTCCGACACTTATAAACCGTCGCAATTCCGACCCAGCGTGGTCCGACGTTTTGGATGTCGCTCTTCCGACGCTTATAAACCGTCGCAGTTCCGACTAAACGTGGTCCGACGTTTTGGCGTCGCTCTTCCGACGCTTGTAAACTGTCGCAATTCCGACTAAACGTGGTCCGACGTTTTAGACGTCACTCTTCCGACGTTTGGAACGTCGCTCTTCCGACATTTTCATACTGTCTCTCTTCTGACGTTTCTGGGTTGTCGCAGTTCCGATGTCTACAAGGCGTCGGTAGACCGACGGAGGGTTCAATTTAAAAAAAAAAAATTAAAATTTTAAAAGACGAGAAACGCTGTTTTGAAGATATTATATGAAGTAAAATAGTCCATGAAAGTGAAATAGCAGTATGTAGAATAGTAAAGCAACAGATAGAGTACCGACGTCCATTGTTCCAAATACAAATTAAAGTACCCAAACCCCTCCAACAGTGAAGTAAAACAGTCCATGAAAGTGAAATAGCAGTATGTAGAATAGTAAAGCAACAGATAGAGTACCGACGTCCATTGTTCCAAATACAAATTAAAGTACCCAAAACCCTACAACAATGAAGTAAAACAGTCCATGAAAGTGAAGATATTATATGAAATAAAATAGTCCATGAAAGTGAAGATATTATATGAAATAAAACAGTCCATGAAAGTGAAATAGCAGTATGTAGAATAGTAAAGCAACAGATAGAGTACCGACGTCCATTGTTCCAAATACAAATTAAAGTACCCAAAACCCTACAACAGTGAAGTAAAACAGCCCATGAAAGTGAAATAGCAGTATGTAGAATAGTAAAGCAACAGATAGAGTACCGACGTCCATTGTTCCAAATACAAATTAAAGTACCCAAAACCCTGCAACAGAGAAAAACGCTAATCATAATCATGTGAGGAGTGTGATATGTCAAAAATATAAAAAGACCATCAGACCATATCAATAAACCAGCAACATAGACCAGCATCGCTAGTTTTGAAGGCAGAGTGATAAACATTAATCATTTTTTTTTCACAAGAGAAAAAACGTTGTTTTCAATATATTATATGAAGTAAAACAGTCCATGAAGTCATTACATTTTCACATCTGAAGATTGGAACCCAAATATCCATCCAGAAAAGTGGAAGTCCCACCCCAGACAGTGATAGAAAAATACCTCATGTCACATACAGGGACTTGATATAAAACCCAGTAACGGTCCACATGGAGATTATCGACAATCTGAGAAAGCATCCAAATATACCCGAGGCATCTATAAGAAAGTGAAATAGCAGTATGTAGAATAGTAAAGCAACAGATAGAGTACCGACGTCCATTGTTCCAAATACAAATTAAAGTACCCAAAATCCCTTAACAGAGAAAAACGCTAATCATGTGAGGAGTGTGATATGTCCAAAATATAAAAAGACCATCAGACCATATCAATAAACCAGCAACATAGACCAGCATCGCTAGTTTTGAAGGCAGAGTGATAAACATTAATCATTTTTTTTTTCACAAGACAAAAAACGATGTTTTCAATATATTGTATGAAGTAAAACAGTCCATGAAGTCATTACATTTTCACATCTTAAGATTGGAACCCAAATATCCATCCAGAAAAGTGAAAGTCCCACCCCAGACAATGATAGAAAAATACCCCATGTCACATACAGCGACTTGATATAAAACCCAGTAACGGTCCACATGGAGATTATCGACAATCCGAGAAAGCATCCAAATATGCCCGAGGCATCTATAAGAAAGTGAAATAGCAGTATGTAGAATAGTAAAGCAACAGATAGAGTACCGACGTCCATTGTTCCAAATACAAATTAAAGTACCCAAAATCCTTGAACAGAGAAAAACGCTAATCATGTGAGGAGTGTGATATGTCCAAAATAAAAAAAGACCATCAGACCATATCAATAAACCAACAACATAGACCAGCATCGCTAGTTTTGAAGGCAGAGTGATAAACATTAATCATTTTTTTTTCACAAGAGAAAAAACGTTGTTTTGAATATATTATATGAAGTAAAACAGTCCATGAAGTAATTACATTTTCACATCTGAAGATTGGAACCCAAATATCCATCCAGAAAAGTGGAAGTCCCACCCCAGACAATGATAGAAAAATACCCCATGTCACATACAGCGACTTGATATAAAACCCAGTAACGGTCCACATGGAGATTATCGACAATCCGAGAAATCATCCAAATATGCCCAAGGCATCTATAAGAAAGTGAAATAGCAGTATGTAGAATAGTAAAGCAACAGATAGAGTACGTACCGACGTCCATTGTTCCAAATACAAATTAAAGTACCCAAAATCCTTGAACAGATCAAGAAAAATGCTAATCATGTGAGAATTCTAAGTAAAGTTAATCTATTAACATTGCGAATAAAATTACACCGAAGTCAAAAACATTGCCTGGCCATACTCATGGCAAATTTGTCATCAAAAAATCAAAAAATTAAGAAGACCGCCCTCATACGGGGAAACCAGTCTTGAACGTTTAATTTACAGAATTCAAAAATATTACTTAAAGGTCCAGCACAGTAAAATAAACTAAAAGCAGCCCAATTAACTGGGCCTGCTAAGCAAGAAAAACAAATAAACCAAACTAATCCTCCGCTGGTTCCTCCACGATTCGGCACCATCCTTCGGAAGGTCCAGGATCGCTAGGTGCTACCTCCACATGCATGCCACGGCTCCCCTCCTAAAGGCCCGAATGCTGGCCGGCTTTTTCCGAGCTCAGACCCGCCGGACGGGTGCATTCTTCCTCCGTTTGGGCCTCCTCGCGGAAGACCACAGTGACTACAGCTGTGATTCGCGGGCGGTTGAGAGTGCAATCAAAGGAAAATTGCGCAGTGCGCGTCGTGGGAGAAGGTGAACTAGCGGTGGGGAAGCCAAGAGCAGGGGAATCCATACGGTGGCCAGATGCCACAAGCCGACCCCGCCCACTCCTAGTATTTGGATATCGACCTAAGTAATAATCACTGGACTGGCCGGAAGTCATCTCTGTTGAGGTGCTGGAGGGAGCGCGTCGGGATTGACCTCTAGTGCTCCCCCTGCGGCAACGCATCCTATGACGCACGCGAGGCATGGGTGCAATCTCAGGCGCAGGCGCAATGGGCACAAGAGACGAAGAAGCAGAATTCCAATTAACAGAGGAAGACAGACAGAGACAGAACCGAGAGAAATGGAAATATGCAGCAAAGTCTAGGCAGAAGTTCCGCTGGCCACTTCTCCTTATCGTCACAGTTACCAGACAGTGTAATCCAGCAACCGGCTTGTCTGAAAAACCATGGCTAAACGCCATTTTGTATGTCGACCCGTCTGCAATGCAATCAAAGGACGCCCGTCATAATGAATCTTTGATCATTAATAATGAGAGCCGAAGGCCGGATCAAACTGGAGCGTGCGGAATCGCTCAGAGGAGTGGAGGTCCGATCTTGAACAGTGTTAAAAATTAATTAATGTAGATTTGATGTGAAAACTTAATTGAACAGCGTTAAATGTTAATGCGAATGATATGAAATCACCATATCCATGTCCCATCACCTTAAACGCCATCGAATCCACCCGCAGCCGGGAGCAGGGCAAGTTTTTATTGAGGACACGTGGCAAAAATTGATTGGAGCGGATCTTTGTTTGGGCCGCTCGCGCAGTGGAAATCCGGACCCGTAAAATATTATGGCGAATTTGATAAGAAATTCGCGTCACAAAATTGGCCGACGTCAGCAGGCTATTTTGGAACGCGAATTTGGTTTGAATTATGGTTTATCGTCGTTTGAAGTCCGGCGGGCTCGACTTAAGAACAATTTTCTTATAAAATTTGTGTTGGTTTTCTTTGATAATACACATATTAAAATCTCGCTTAATAAAGAGACAAAATTGTTGTGCTTTCGGAACCTGACCCGAGGATTGGACATGAGTTAACAAACAAAAGGATAGCGGAACCAAACATGCACCCGTGGTCAAGCCCTATACCAAAACCACGAGCGGAATCACAAAAGCGGGTTGCCCATATCGCACCGCTTTTGCGGAGTAGGCGGTATTTCCTATTCGCGAGCGATTCCATAGGGAATGCAACACGTGGCGAAGTGACCCCGGAAAACAACCGTTTAACCCACGCCATCGCACGTTAAAGCCGGACGTTGGAAGCCGAGCGAAATTGCCAAGAGTCGTTGATTTGGAGAGGGGCCATCGGACGGTGGTCGCACGTTGAACTTGCCCGGAGGTTAACTAAGGTGTGCGGAGGATAGCCAGGTACGATACAAGTGTTTGATTGGTTATTGATATATATAGGTGGGGCTGGAGTATAATGAAATTGTTTAATTAAACGATTGGCAGATAATTAGCATAAGTCTGGAGCGTGATTGTTGTAAGGATGGGTGGTGAAATATAGAGCCGAAAGTTCATTACAAGTTATTTATTTAAAAAGAAACGTGGAGTATAAATACAAAGTGTTGAAAGTTAAACATTGGTTATAAGGCTTGGAGATAATATAAAGTCAGGAATATAAATTAAAGTCCAACCATTATGGATAGTATTTATTTATCAAATTCTACGAATTTGATAAATAAACCCGAAGAAAGAAGAAGTCAATTAAGACTCAGGCTGGAGGAAAAGAACGGGGTAAACCAAGGGAAAATGCTGACAGAGCGATTGTAGACACACCAGCGCTCCTTGGGGGTCCAATTTTAGTTTTGTTGCGTCACACGATGATCTCTCTTCTCCGGCATTTACTTGTATTGAAGATCACTATTCTAGGAATAAGGAGTTATTTTCTCCAAAAATAACCCTAGCCAAACATTGACAATGCATCAAGGATATCTTTCTATGCTTCATAAGCACATTTGTTCTACTTCTAAATCATGTCTTGGAAGTGGTTGTTGTGCTGAAATTATTCACCAGTTGGTTTCATACCAAAGTCTTTTTCACATTTTCAGCATCCAATACATGAAAAAGATAATGGTTTAAAACAACATAAATATTTGAAATTTTGCAAGAATTGTCTAGCACACTTTGAATATAAATTTTGAAGTCAAGTGCATGATGCTGTATAGGATCAAGTGTCATTTTGAATACCAAATGTTTCACAAGAAACTTCTCAACATGCTACCCTGCAGTAAGGATTAAATGACAATATTGCATCAACTATTTCCATAATAAAAGTGCACCTCGGCCATAAGACTAAACAACTACAAATGTTGTAGATCTAACAAGACCACACAAACAAATGTATTCCACAAGGCCAATACTGTATGAAAAATGAAAAGGAGTTTGCAACCAAAAATACCTTAGGCAACTAATTCAATTAGATACACCAAACCATCAGCAAAAAGGAAAACCAGCCTACTCAAAAGGCAAGCGTTTATCTCCTTTGACAAAATTTTGAGTTCCGAAACAAGGGCCTTTATTGTCTTGTCAATGCCCCTAGTAATTTGAACGGGGTTTGCACCTGCTGCAACAACCTAAACAAAAAGGTTTCATTTCAAATTATTTTCCACAAATTTAAGATACAACCATCGTCAGTTTTGTATTTCCTAACAAGCTCATAAATTTTGACAAAAGAACCAAAAATTTTTAATACCTGATAGCAATTTTTTCACTCAAAAACTATCTTAGACTCAATAAGCCCAACCCAAAACTAAAAAACCAAACACCGTAAGACCCTAAAAAAATGAATAGATGATCTTAATCCAGTACTATCAAAAAAAAGTTACCTTTACACCCTCACTTATTAAACCCTGTGCTGTTGAATTTTAACTTCAACTGCTGCAGCAGAAGGACGGATGCAGCAGCAACATTTTTTTTTGGAGGTTACTTGCATGCCATCCAGAAATTTAATTCAGCATTTAAAATTCCTGCAAGTTTTTTTTGTAGACGGCCGCAGCCATATTTCTGTACAGGATTGTATTTAAACACAACAACCAGCATTAACGCAATTCACCAACCATAAATTAAACAAACAGAAATTTACCCGACAGTTTTGTAAATTCAAAAGGAGGACACGTGGAGCATTAATATTGGATCGCATGAAATTGAAGGGAATCTGAAAACCTGAAAACCGGACTCGAATTTTTTATAGGGCACATTGGATTGAGAATTCGAGTTAAAATTAGGCAGACATCAGCATCCCATTTTGGAACGCGAATTTGGTTTGAAATTCAATCTATTTAGACTTTTGAAGTCCGACGGAAAGGGTTCTTTAATGTTTTGATAGTTTAATATATACATATGTTATATATATATCATATGCGAAATGAAAGGTGGGCCATAGAATTTAGTTTTAATTTTTTTTTTTTTAAAAGAGGGTTTATTATAATATGTTTTATATGTTCCGGCATATAAAAATAAAAAGGTCGAAAAAGTTTGGTAGTTTTTTTTATAGACAGTACGTAAATTTTTTATTACATAGCAGTGTGTAAAAAGTGAAAAATTGAGTGTAACTTTTTAAGTGTGTATGCACAGCAGCGCGAAAGGGAAAAACACAGCAGAGTGTCTTAGAGACGAGTATGTTTGTTTTGAACAGACAGTGAGTTGGTTTTATGCACTGCGTTTTGTAGCAGTCATAATTTTGTAATCCCTCTCAGTGAGGAAGTAGTGTAATAGTTTTTTTTTGAGTTATTGAAGGGAATAGAAGTTTGTTTTCAAAGTATTGAAACTCTGTCTCCTGTCAAAGAAATTTTTATTTTCCGTGTGTTAGAGGAAGGGAGATTTATGGGTGGTTCTTATGAATCAACCAACCATTCAGAACATGCTCATCAATCCAAACCATAAGTATTATGTGACAATATTCAAGCAGGCACTGAATCGGATTTCTGAAGCTATGTTAGAGAAACCCTAAACTCTCACCGAAAATAGGTGAAATGTGGCACCACTCAGAGATTGACATGTGCCAATTGGTACAAGTGGTAGAAAATTGGCATGCTCAAACAACGAGGTGATGCAAGAATGACATGAGGGAGAAAATATCAGAAAAGCCCCAAATCTGGAGAACTAAAGCTCATCACCAACCTGAGATTGACAACTTTACATGATGTAACCTATGAAATCATAAATGGAGAAATCATAGTAAAAATAAAGTAACCTATGTAACAATAAAGTCGGATTCATCCTGGGAGTGGTAATGGGAGAAATCATAGTGAACAACAGGAAACATGCAGAGTTGCTTACAATCAAATACATGAAAAAACACATACAAAAAACCTAGATAATAATCATGAACAAGCTTAATATTGAATTATGAACTGTAAAGGAACTTACAAAATGTGACATTACGAACCTCGTCAAGCGCACAAGCAAAAATATCCTGGACATGACCCTGGTTGACAAGTTGTATTGCTCATGATGCAAGAGGATTTGTACCTGCACTGCCAAGTCAATCAAAAACCATCATTATCTATACAATAAATACAAGTAATTGATGTAGTATTTTTTACTCTAAGATGCATTCTTATGATAATGTTAGAACATATGTTGAAAATGTCAAAACATACCCGAATAAGCTCCTCTTCGTTTCAAGAACAATTTATTGGAGTCGCATGAACTTGGAACAAGCCTCCCACGATTTGAAAGAGTAGCAACTAAGTCAACAGTGACTTTTTTGTTGCTACACTGGATCAAGGGAGGTTTGCTCCAAGATTAAATCGCTCCAATAAATTATTCTCTACTAAACAGGGCCAACCACGTGAAGGTGGAAGCTCTTATGGCCCCTCCCCCCCCCTCACATCACTCTCAATTCCCCAATACCCAATCTATATTTCATTTTTACTTTCATGAGCATAAAAAAAAATATTCAATAACTAATAAAAAAATAATTCAACAAAAAGTACGCAAGGAAACATTGCAATTAATGCTTGACATAAAAATAGTATGATAAATGAGTTTTTTATATAACGCAAAAAAACGTTCCAAGTATGGTAACGTTTGTCTTATAATAATACAATATTTTACATTGTCAAATTTTCTTTTTCTTCTACCTATTTTTAAAGCTCCTAATTACATCATCAATATCATCGTGCTCTGCTCCTGTTTCATGCCTTTCAACCCGCACTGCTGACCTAGTTGCGTATTCACGATGTCTGGGCTCATCCAGTGACGGGGCATCGCCTACAAAAACAGATAATATTAAATTTTAATTGTCAGTTTTTAAATATCATTGAACTAGTTCGGTAATATTAATAAAAAAAATTGCAATGAGATTATTTACCCGGTGCACCAGTTGTCGCCGCTGACCTAGTTGCATTGTCACGATGTCTGGTCTCATCCAGTGACGGGGCATCGCCTCCAAAAACAGATAATAATTAAATTTTAATTATCAGTTTTTAAATATCATTGAACTAGTTCGGTAATATTAATAAAAAAATTTGCAATGAGATTATTTACCCGGTGCACCAGTTGTCGCCGTTGGGACTGTTGCCCTGTCTTCCTCTCTGGTGGTAAGATCCTCAAGGGAAACATTCTCTGTCATTTAAACAAAAAACGTTATAAGGACAACCATCAAGGTATAATTAGAAAAAATTATAAGTGGAAATTAATTACGGTCACGGCCCTCACTGATAGCAGCATTGTCGGCCTGGTCCCCACTACAATGATCAGGTTGCACGAGAGGATCATCTACATCTGGCTCTAAAACTGGGTTATTTACCTCGTCGGTAGTGTTGCTCCCCTGATTTAAACAAATTTGTTAGACATTAAATTTATGGACGAAAACAAAAATATTGAAAGGTTAATGTTTTACCTTATCAGGCATTGTAGATCTTGGGACCTGCCCCAAGCTTCTGCGACGTTCAACTACAGCTTGATAGCCAAAACGAAAAGCAATATTTTTATCTTCCTCTATAGTTATTGTTCCAAAGTCATCACCCTACATTATATATGATTGTGTATTTTTAATCATATCTGATAGGATTACAAAAACGTTGGAAGGCGATACAATTAATTATAAGATGTTTAGCTACTTAATTACAATTTTTGCAGCTAATTTCAAGTAGCCACCCTGGCCGAGCTTGTGATGGGAATTTTTCTCAATCCTAGCTTTGGTTGCCTTTGAGGTGTCAGGCAACCTAGCATCAAAAGATTGAAGTCAGATATGACGTAGCACACTTTTATTTTAGACATAAAGAAAATTAAAGCTATTGAATTAAAGTTGTAATTTACCTTGCGGGTCCAGTTGGCATTTTTCCTTCTTTCTTTGCCCTTTTCTCTTTTCCGTCATGGATGAGTGCTCTCCACTCACTCTTTGAAACTGCAAGAGGACGCTCATATCTAGGGTTAAATTGCAATTGTGTCCTATAGGTGTCCCTGGTATATTTCAAATATTTGCCGGCTACCTGAGCCACCGCTTTTCTGTCAAATGTGCCGACCCCAAAAAGGGCTTCTAGATAATCTAAAAGTTCTTTTTTCAGGTTGGAATTCTGGGAATTCCACCCTGTACGTATGGTTGGGCCAAAAATTACCAACGCATGGCTCTCCAGAATCCCGTAGAACTCATTGTTTCCTACACAGAATAAAACCAAAAGAAAAATAAGATATTATCATTAATTTAAAAATAAAAATCATGATAAATATGTTTTAGATAAAGTACATGAAATAGTTAAAATATTAAAATTTACCTGGGAGTTGTACATGCTTTATAGGGACACCCTCATCATTCACCAACAACGTGCCATTAATTGTCCTTGTGGAGCTGACACGTGTAGCTCCAGGAAACGCAATAATGTAGTTGGCCATATCAGCCTCATCATTGCCAACACGTTCAGCGGTTGGCTGGGTGTCTGCTTGGGCAGGGTGTGTTTCTTGGCTAGAACCTAAAGGAGTAGAAGGTGTACGAGAGGGTTGTTGGGAAATCTCTTGCCCTTGTGTCCCACTACCACCAACACCGGGTTCAGCAAATGCCAGAAAACGCTACATACAAAAGAACTTTTTGTTAGTTTAGTCAATGTAAAAAATAAAAATCAAACTATCACAATTCATCTCATGCAGAACAAAAAAAATATCCTTTTGACTTTTTATTATTACCTGATATCTTTCTAGCTGGCTCATAAGATGTTTTATCCTCTCTTCTGTTTCAGGTGTTTGAGGCGCATCTATCAAAGTATTAAATTTCGACCTTGCATCTCGTGCCTTTATTTGCAACAAGAACACTGGAGATAGGGATGAAGAAAGCTCTTCCTCAAAGAGGGAATCATCAGGCGTACCATGGCTAGGTGTCTGCATATTTGAACAAAATTAATATTATTTCAATTATGTAAATAACTAAAATAATTGAAGATAGAGCAATGCTGGCACTTTACATGTTCTTCCGCTGGCCTCTTTCTGCGATCATCCGTCTCGGGGTTGTTCCTGCACTGCTCTGATCATTCTGCCACATTGCAATAAAATTATAAATGTAAAAACTTGAAAACAATATCTAACTTGAAAACACAAAATGAAAACTGAAATAATTTCTAATAAGACACCGGAAGACAGAGTTAGAGTTTCAAATATGCCTTGCATTGAATTCAGTCCTTGAAACATGTCATTGCACATTAAGGCACCCAAACATTCAATCCACGAATGATATATTTAAGTAGGCTTCTCCTATTCTGGGAAAACACCATACCTATAATGCATTCACTTGCATGTATAAAGGGAAAGGAAAACATGTTTTCATACAACGGTGACAAAGGCATCTTGGGGAAAGGTATCTTCACTTTTTTATTTATGTTGTTCACCCACACCACTCTCGTGTTTTCACTAATCCTGTTTTGTCATTTTTGGATTCAAATTAAGTTAAGGCCTTAAGTATTTTTTTGACCTTTCGGTGTAGTTTTTATAAGTGGCATGTATGGATTTTCCATTAATTCTGCACTTTTTCTCTTCATGCGCATGTTTCCCTGGAAATCAAATGCATGATTTAGTCCTATACATTTAACAAGTTGTTGGATCAACTCCATAGGAAATATCATGTTTCCTATTCAATCAAAATTTATCTCAGTTAGGGTAGGTAGGAAGGTTTTCCCTTTGTATTAATAGGGCACTTCTAGCTTGCATTTTTATTATATCTTCCAAATTTAGTGTCGTTTCAATTAGGGCATGATTTTTTGCAACTTTCAAGGTGAGAATGAACAAAGACAAATTTTTGTGATGGATGACTGTATATGACTCCATGGCCAGAGGAAAGGCACTAATCTACTTCTTCAAATATCTATAGTTCTCATTCACCTCATACGGAGATGGTCCCTGATTTTGAGCCAAATGTTGCAGCAAAAAGTTCCCCCCCTCCATAATTTGATATTCAATGGAAATTTCTTAAATTGATGATGGGGAAAGATTATGGAACATTGGCACATACATATGTAATGGAATTCCAAGATCATGATATATGTTTGCATATGTTTATGGCAATGTTCCACCAAGTCCCCTGGAGGTGGGAGCGAGGGGACGAGGGAGCGCCGGAGCGGCCTATGCAAAAGCTCCCTACCAATTTTCAGGAAACGTGGGGGGACGTCGGGGTCATAAAAATTATAAAATTTAATATTTAAAATGTAACTATATTTTTGCAAGGAATGTATATACAGCCATCATACACTTGCATCATGAAAGATAAATCATAAATGATAAAATTACAAATCGATGAATGATGAATCATATAATTGAAACAAATTTAAAAGTTAAAAGTTAAAACATACATCATACAATCATGCATGTAAGTTTGTAAGTTTGTAACTATATAATCATTAATGTAACTACTAACAATGTACAATGAAAATAAAGTTTAAGATATCATATGACATATTATATCAAGATTCAAAATAGAGTTTAAACTCAAGTTTACAACTCAAGTCTGAAACATAAAACTTAAACGCAAATAAGTTATGTCTGAAACATAAAACATAAAACATAACATATGAATATCAAATGATATCATCATACTGATAAATGAGCATAAATGCTCAAGTTAATGCCCCACTAGTCTCTGCATCCAACTTCCGCACGAATATATCAAGATCAACCATGTCACCATCTGAATCAGAATCACTTGGATTCTCAAATATGCTAAGTGGCACATCAAATTTTAACACGAAACCATAAACTAAAAGGGGCGGTGAGGGGGACGTGAGGGGGCGTGAGGGAAACATCCCCTAGAAGTCCCCAATACCCCGGAGCGCGAGGGGGTGAGGAATCTAGACCCCTAGGTGGGGGGGTGAGACCCCGTGTAACACTGGTTTATGGAGGTGGTGGAGCAAAAAAGAGCTCAAATAGAGCTGAAATTTTTCACATAAAAAGGACTGTGGGCTTGACTAATGGTTCCATTTAAAAAATGATATCTAGACATAGAATAAGTGTAGCATGCAAACATGCATTGAAAATCCATCTGAGTTTGCATTGTATTACTTATGATGGATTCAAATTTGGGTTTCAAAATGCCAGGTTATGGCATGATTTTGTCGAGAAACCCTTAGTTGGATTCTCATGTTGGTTTAATTTATATTTTAAGTTTGGTTTGCAATCTTTGGGTGATAGTAACTCATGAACTAGGTTACCAATGTGTAACAATCATATTTCAAGAATAAAGTTGTGATTTTTTTATATTATTATTATTATCTATTAGCTACGATTATTGACACCTAATGCCTAGAATTTTGACATCTTGATAGCATGGATAATTTCGAAAATGTTTCTAGTAATGTTAACATAATAACTATCATTACGTGTCTTCACTTTTTTCACCATAATAGACCCGTGATATGGACTCATCACACAACTTCATATGCTATGTCCCAACAAGTTCAAACTGGTTGAACCTACCTCATAGTGTGGTTATTAAGGACAAGTTGCTTGGTATATAACTCGATAGCATAGACCGCGTTGCAGTTCTAAAAGAATCCTCAAGTGTCAAAAAAACTTCACAATATGTTCTACTATAAAGCCTTTTGGGATACCTGAAATAATATATGTATCATTGATGACTTTTAAAGTATGACAAGATCCAGAGGGAAAGGAAATCAATGGAAGAGTGATCCACCAATGAGAACCTAGAATTTAGCATCGGATGAGTTAGAGTCTAGGAAATTGAAACCCTATAATTTTAATTAGTGATGAAGGACATCACATAGGTAATTATATTTTCATGTAGAATAATCTGTTAATTCAAATTTAAACTACATAATATGAAAGGCATACCATAAATTTTTCCACGTAAGTCCAAACAACCTATAAAAATGGAAAACCTTCTTTTTACATGGGAAATAATTTACCTTTCCTTTTTCAAGGCAATCTAAATCACAAAAAATATGAACTATACTGCACACATTCTTGGATAATGTGAAAGTGGAAAAGGAATACCCTACACAAGTGATGCACACATGTACATTTGAACACTAATAGATTTTTGTAGTTGAAATGCAATGCTTGTTTTCATTTAAATGTAGGGTTTTTACAGCAGGGAGAAATAATGGCTGCCAAATTAATAAGCGTTTCTTTGGGAAAAATTTAAATCTTGTATTGGGTGATGAAGATAATAGAGGGTATTGAATCTTGATTCTTGACATCTAGAGAGAACCCTACAGCCTAACACAATCCAATGGAATTGACCAAAAAAACCCAAATAGAGTCAACCCTATTATAGGAGGAAGGGCCTGCAGTAAGAACTTACCATTTTGCAAGAGCTGAGGGCGAATGTTGTTCTGCAAGAGCTGAGGGCGAACGCTGAGGGCGAATGTTGTTCTGCAAGAGCTGAGGGCGAACGCTGAGGGCGAATGCTGAGGGAAAAGGCTGTTCTGCAAGAGCTGAGGGCGAATGCAGGGCGAATGCTGTTCTGAAAGAGCTGAGGGCGAATACAGTGGTGAATGTTGTTCCGCAAGATCTGAGTGGCGAATGCCGAGGGCGACGTCGAAGGTGAATGTTGTCTAATCAAGAGCTGAGGGCGAATGCTAAGGGCGAATGGTGTTCTGCAAGAGCGGAGGGCGAATGCGCGCGTGATATCAGACGTTAATGTAGCACACATGTACATTTGAACACTAATAGATTTTTGCAGTTGAAATGCAATGCTTGCTTTCATTTAAATGTAGGGTTTTTAAAGCAGGGAGAAATAATGGCTGCCAAATTAATAAGCGTTTCTTTGGGAAAAATTTAAATCTTGTATTGGGTGATGAAGATAATAGAGGGTATTGAATCTTGATTCTTGACATCTAGAGAGAACCCTACAGCCTAACACAATCCAATGGAATCGACCAAAAAAACCCAAATAGAGTCAACCCTACTATAGGAGGAAGGGCCTGCAGTAAGAACTTACCATTTTGCAAGAGCTGAGGGCGAATGCTGAGGGAAAATGTTGTTCTGCAAGAGCTGAGCGCGAATGCTAAGGGAAAATGTTGTTCTGTAAGAGCAGAGGGCGAATGCGCGCGTGATATCAAACGTAGCTATTGCGACAAATACGAAACATTTTTATGTAGCGCGCATATAAGTTTCGAATTTTTATGTAGGGCCCATATAAGTTTGGTATTTTTATGTAGCGCGAAAATAACTGTCGCTATACTGACGGCGGAAAAGGCGTCGCTATTAGGACGGTGCCTCCAAACATCGCAACGGCGACACCTAGACATTGTGTCGCAGTTGCGACGTTTAGAGTCGTCTCAATAGCGACGCTTTGGGCCATGGTGTCGCAATTGCGACGTCTTCCTTTAAACGTCGCAATTGCGACACTTGTTTAAGTGTCGGTATTGCGACACTTTTCTATAGACGTCGGTATAGCGACGGTTTCGGGCGGGATGGAAAAAATTTGGGAAAAATTCCGACATTTGGTCACAAGCATCGGAAACAGGTGTCGGAATTTCCGCCAAATGTAGTAGTGCATGTCTGATTTGGGAGGTGATTTCTTCAGTGAAGGGGACATCCTTTCATATGGAGGATCTATTTGAGAATATTTACATCATCATACATCGGCTTCATCCATATCTTCATATTTATGTTGTTGCAACAAACCTTCAGCCCTAGGGCTACAACTTACATTTTCATATTGTATGCATTTTCTGGAAACCCTCTTGCGTTGTCTTGGAAAGTTGATATAGTGCCCTTCCTGTATAGTATCTTTTGAGGCATATATTAGTATTTTTTTATCATTGTATGATCTCCAGATGTACTTATGCTTAGTATGACTACGTTGTAGTAGCTCTCCAGCATTTTTTTTAGTAGCAGCAGCTCACTTTTTAGAGTGATTATTCATGGGAGGCTTGTTTGCTCCTATTGTATGATTTGTGCCTCAATGTATTATGTGTATTTTCTGCTAATTTTCTGAATAAATTGGTTCCATATTGGTATCCATTGTTGATGTGTTGATTTAGACTGTTATTTCTAGTTTTTTGCACTATATTCCTGCTTTTCCCATTTGGGAATATTATAGTGGTATCAGAGCATAATCTTGGCTCAACCTGTGGATCTCAGCCATTATGCTAGGAGGAGAATAAGAAGAAGGAGAAAGAGATCGAAATGATTGAAGGAATGATTTTTATCTCATCTCTTTTCATATCTATGAGGGACCTCACTAAGGAGGTCAAGCAAAGAAGAATGAAGAAAAGCCATGAAACCACAATAGGGTTTCAAGATGAGGAAGGTCCTTATACTTCCTATCAGCAGAAGAAAGAACTGATATTGCATAGAGCTCCAAAGAAATATATTATGCCCTTTTCTTTTGAATAAGAAGATATAAGGCATGGAGATGGAGGAAAATTATATCATGAGATTCTAAGTGAGTATCTTGCAGAATACAGATCTCAATCAAGAGCCTTCAAGGAGAATCTGACTCTCCTGCAATTTATTCAAATCAAAGAATAAAGGAGACCTTTCAGCTATAGAAGGAGACAGAACAATATATTTCTATTGTCCACCTTTGATGGGTCATCCACATTCTCAGCAAGGGCTTGGGGAATGTAGTTGGATGCATTCTTCTTGCTACATCCAGTAGTATACAGAGAATTTGTTGAGATTGCAGTGTTTCACCTTGAGGGTGAAGCAAACATTTGATGGTTCAACCATTTGAGTCATGAAAAAGTGACTACATATGCAAATTTTACTTAAAGGTTGATCAAGAAGTTTGACAAGAAGAAATCAGAGGAGAAGAAATTTCCACCACCACTTGCTCCAGGAGAACTTGCATCAGGAGAAAGAACACTTGCACCTTTGCAAAGTGGTCTTGATCTCTTGAAATTTGGAGTCCCATGCACTATTCTAGAGATGCATAAGGAGGATGAGACTTATACCAACGCTAGTGCAGCCATAGAGGAGCAGCCATCATCATCAGTAGTTGGGGAATTCATCACACCAGTGGGAGGAACCCTTGTAGCAGTACAAAATGTTCCCAAGCAAAATCAAGGTATGCAAATGTTTCCACTTTCTATTATTTCAGCACATCATATGGAAGGTTGTGGGGACATGCCATTGCATGACCTAGGGTCAAAACACACTGCTAATTTGGAGCAGCAAACTTTCACAGGAGCAAGGAGGAGATGTACATTCATCCTTGTATGTCATTATTGACCTGCACACAACTCTTGGGGTTGGAGTGTATATTTTTGGAGGATAGGATGAGTATTGTCCTAAACAACCCAATGCAGAACTATATTTTCAACATTGAGCATGATCATGAGACAGTAGATGCACCATAATGGAGATCAGTAGCACTGTCATTAAGCAGCAGTGATGAGTTGGGGGGCCAACCATTATTGGAGCATTCCAATGGCCATTCTACATATGTAGTAGGGTATAGGCAGATGGTTGATGAGAGACACCTTATCTCCCATAATTATGATGGATCCTTCTTGATGAGCAATTCACAGCTCAATGAGAATATTTTACCTTTAGTATACTTATATCCTTATGGATTCAACATGGTCATTGATGAGTGGTATTCATATGGAGATCTCCAGGAGGCTGCACTTCAACATCCCATGAAGTGTAGAGATATCGATTTGATTTGGGAGGATGGTATTCTCCATTGGAAGAATACCCATGTAGAGCATGATAGTAGACACTCACCATTGTTTGGATAGGTGATGTGGATGGTAAGCAAGAGGTTGGTGAGCCACTTACAGATCTATGGCACAGGGCAGCAAGAGGCATGGTTGCACTGGTTACTCTTGAAAGAGTTTGGCCATCATGTGACATATCCTATTTCTTGAGGTATGTTATGGTTTGAGGCATTGCATGGCACCCATAGGATATGGCAGCAAAATATTTGGTTGTATGGGGCATTCTACAAGTCAGCTATCATGATGTTACTACATGACTTTTATGATGAGGAGATGAGGAGGCAATAATATTTGTTGTTGCTTTGTATACTCTTGGGAGAGTATGGGTTGACTTCTTCTCATACTTTGCATGATGTTGTAGGAGTAGATGGTGGCACAATCATGGTGCAAAGGGGATACTCATTAGCTTTGGAGAATCAGGAGGTACTTCCACTTTGGAAGAAATCTCCCATATATAGCAGCATTATGGTAGATGAATTTGGCATTTTTCATATCAAATAATGGAGCTATGAGATGATAGGAGCCTTATTACAAAGGCCAATAGCATTGTCACTTGGGAGCTTGGGTTTTTTGATGGAGTGTTCCCAGGATCACTTCACATATGATGCACTTGGTGGAAAAGTAAGAGATGAGAGTGATGCAGTAGTGGATGGAGACATCTATTACCATGATATGATCTTCTTGACTTGGATCCCCAAGAATAAGAAGAAGGCCTTGCATGCAGCACATGGTTCATTCCTTTCCATTCATAAGGGTCTCATAGATACATATCAGACCACTATGGAGAGATCATCAATGGATCTCATTATCAGCCTACTCTCAGCACATGGTGAGAGTTTTATTTTTTCACTTATTGATCATCTAACACAATATTTTCATTCTCTTGCCATTTATATATAGTGCATTTCTCCACAAGAGGGCAAGATTCTATTTGGGCTTCATGGTCTTTTTAAGACCAACATCAGTGATGGAGATAGCCATTTCTTGGATGGAATTAGGCAAGTGTTGTGTTATTTTTGTTAAGCTCAACTGATATATAATGCCATTTACTACTACCTAGTAGATGAGAAAACATGCACAGCTAGCAATTTGTTGAAAGACAACTTGCCACATGATGATCTAAAACAGCAATTAGAAAAACTATGTTGTATCCACTAGAGAAACTATTGGCACCATTCAGCATTGCATAGAACACTCAGTATCTTTCATATTTGGATGCCATATGGTGATGATGTTCTATTCACTTTGTATGGGATGGCTTGGGCTAGCATGGTTCATGATACTAGAGAAGGGGTCTTTGAAGATCCAATTGTCCTTTTGTCCCTTTAGGGCAACATTATTGCAACCCAAATTCAGCAGCAACTCTACACTTTTCAGAAGTGGAGAGAGAGACAGCGTGGGGTAGGCCATTTGGTCTATCATGTTCAGATATGTAGCCCACCTACATTGCAGGAGCCAAAGGTAGAGGATTTTTTTCATGAGTTTCCATTTTGGTGGGTGACTCACCTTGTGTGGATGATAGCTTGGGGTTTGGAGCTTCACATGGGAATGAAGGTTCCCAATGATATTATGATCCCATGCCTCAAAAAGGCCTCTAGACCACATATAGTTTCCTCCATGGATATCCCACTTCTTCATGATGAAATCCATTTGGATTTGTCACCAAACGCTTACTTATACACTTGGGAGGAGCAACTAGGGGACATATTGATGAGAGGGAATCTTGTTCATTGGAGGAACTTGTCATATGAGGATGATATAGGAGGAAGAGAAGAGTCTCTTCAGTTCTATCCTTGCAATTTCTTGAGGACAAGCAACATTTGGGGGGGGGGGACTGTAATATTCCTAAAATGAGCACACATCTAATTGGAATATTAAATTTTGATTTTTCTCTTAGTTAGAGGAATAAGAGGGTAGGGAGACCCATAAATCTCCTTAGTAGGAATAAAAGACACTCCTAATTTGAAAGGAGGTCATCTAAAGGCTGGATTTAAGACCCTTATGTGTGAAAAGGGGTTGGAGCACGAAGACTGGGTCAACCTTGACCAAATCAAACAGTGCTCATATGGAAGGAGTGGCATTCATTGAGGGACAACACAATTTTGGAGGGAGATTCCATGCATGGAAGTAGTGGCTTTAATGAGTGGGGCCCAAGGTGAGGAATCTCACCAAGAATATAAGGACGGGTATGGCAGCCATTGTGGGCATGATTTGATTATTATTTTTTTGATGGTCAATTTAAACGTGTTTCTCTCTTCAGCTATTTAGCTAATATTGTAGTGATGTTTAGCACAAGGTTTTTCCGAGAAGGAATCCCACCTATATCCTTTGGTAACTTCGAGTGTCCACTCAGGAAGAGTATTTTTCACTACATTCCACATTCCGGCAGTTTTCCAAGCTACAGCTTTCTTCAACAATGCAGTTTCTTCTTAGAGTTGTGCTATGTTGCAGGGTGAAGCAGTGGAAGATTGTATCAGATGTTTTCTAAGCGATTTTTGTAGTGAAAGAAGGTTTCCTTCCATTGGGAGGCCAGTAAAGAAGCCCCTTGGGCTTTATTTATATATTTTTCATGAGTCCAAGGTGATTTTATCCCCTACAGTGCAGTTTCAGTCCATATTTGTGTTATTTTTGGGAGGAGTTGCAGGGGTGGTTGCAATGTCCGATTTGGGAGGTGATTTCTTCAGTGAAGGGGACATCATTTAATCCGAAAAATCTATTGGAGAAGAGCTACATCATCATACATCAGCTTCAGGCATATCTTCTCATTTCTGTTGTTGCAACAAACCTTCAGCCCTAGGGTTGCAGCTTACATTTGCATATTGTATGCATTTCAGGAAACCCTCTTGGGTTGCCTTGGAAAGTTGATATAGTGCCTTGATATTCCTATATAGTATATTTTGAGACATATATTAGTATTTTTGTATCATTTTATGGTCTCCAGCTATAGTTATGTTTATTATTACTGCGTTGTAGCAGCTCTCTGGCATTTTTTTTAGTAGCAGCAGCTCACTTTTTAGAGTGATTATTCATGGGAGGCTTGTTTGCTCCTATTGTATGATTTTTTCCTCAATGTATTATGTGTATTTCCTGCTGATTTTCTGAATAAAGTGATTCAATATTGGTATCCATTATTGATGTGTTGATTTACACTGTTATTTCCAGTTTTGTGCACTATATTCCTACTTTTCCCATTTGGGAATATTACAATCTTGAAAGAGAAATGGGAGAACCTCGCCTCGATAATCCTATGAGAAAATAATTTTTTTCAATAATATTGGGACCACTTTGTCCCCAATGTGAAAGGCCTGTATTACCAGATCCCATGAACGAACAAGGAACTCCAATAGTTCCATTTGTTGCCTCATACCCAACAATATGAAGTAATTTATTAACCCACAATCTCTGAGGGCTCTTAATGTACCCGGATCGTTTAGGGAAATCATGTTTTTTTCTTCATGTTCTCTTTCCCTCCATGTAATCATCATTTTTATCGAATGAATACCTGAAACACAATCATAAGACTCATTAGTATCCATTTCATGCAAAAAACTTGGGAAATTTTGGGCACACAACAAAAAAATAATGAGAATTGCGCCCAACGCACCCCATGTCAAGGGAAAATGTGTTGCAGTGCATCTGGCCTTCAATTTCAATGCACTAGAAAGCACCTTTCAACATTCAAGGGTGTGTTTCCCTTTGAGCATAGTAGATTTACACTAAGGGGCTCAAAAACCTAAAAATTTACCATGAAATGAAATGAAAATTATATCAAAATAAATAGAAGGTTCATAGAACCAACCTGGATCATACAGAAAGGAAAATCATCCATAGAATCTGTGGAATCAACTGCTGAAGTTCGGGGGCAAAAACTGGTCCAAAGCTCCTATTTTTCAAATGGTAAAAACTCTTTGAATTAGTCAATTTGATTATTTCAAATCATATTTAATGTTGTGACTATGGTTTTTATTCATTTTTGCTATGAAACAGGTATTTTTTAATCTTTTTTATGGTTTTCTAAATAGGTTTTATAGTTGATACAACAAATTAGTCGTGCACACTTATTAAAGAATTATTTGACCACAAAGCATACTTTTATCCTTATTTTTCGAGATTTGATAAAAATGAAAAAAAGAATTAAATCACACTTTTATCTCTTTTACGAGCTTCGATAACGGTGAAAAAGGAACCCCTGGAGTCTTCTTTTAGCTCTTTTCAAACTCTGATAATGTGAATAGATTATCGAGCCCTTGTATTTTTTGAGCTCATAAAAGTAAATGAAACGACATCTACTCAGTATAGGTTTAACCCTTTTCCGGACTGAGATAGATTATTTACGAAAAAAGAAAACCTTAGTCAAATATGGCTAAGAGGTTTTCTCAGGTATCATTTTACACTTTTTTGGACCTGAGCGGAAAATTCACAAAAAATGACTCATGGAGTTTTCTTTTGTTCTCTTTTTCAAACTCTCTAAATATGAAAAAGGATCGGGTTGTCACTATCGTTAAGCTCGTTAAAACATAAAATAGTGATGGACTTGTCGATCATGGCAAGAATCGAGTTTCATTTATCTCTAGACTCGTTAAATTATTAAATAGATATGGTTTCGCCTGAAAGGTTGAATTATAGATCAAGCATATGTTATCCTCCTCAAGCTTGTTAAAAAATAAAGAGGTATTGGTCGACAAATGACCGAGGAAATTTTGGGAAAACGAATAGAACACTTTATGGTAGCAGGTCACTCTTAAACATGAAACTTTCACTCCATCACCATGACTTTTGGGTGGGGTAATATTCTTGACGGTTCATTCATACCTATGGTTCATCATACCTTCACTTCAGTTTTGGTTCAATGTTGCCAACTCATCTCAATGTCGCCAATATGTTCAAGATAAGTCATCCAGTGAATCCTCATCCTTCTGCAATACTCACAAACCTTCATTTTCATGACATTCATCCCTGAAAATTGCTATATAAAGTCACATTTTGTCTCCAAAATTAGTAACTCCCATTTCACGATAAAGTTGCTTCCTGTCGACATCTGCTCATTATCCAGGAAGTTTACTTAGAAACATCTTCCAGTACCCTGAGGCTTGTTACATCATCTATAGGTTTCTCGCTTCCGGACCTTTGACCGAAAGATTTTGTTTGGCGTTCAACATCAAAGCATCTATTCAAGCCTTGCAAATTGTACTACAATACCTTGAGAGCCATTAACAGCAATGGTGGTTCTCTCGCATTTGTTAACAACTCACATCATTGGCTGGTAAAAAAATGATGTCTTACCATGTTCGACTTCAAATCATATATTCACGTGGTTAGACTTGTACTCGAATGATCGAGTGAAAGAGATAATAAGACCCTGGATCTAATTTCATCCATCCAGGATGTGATTTTGAGGATTTTTGTACCCATCATCTGTATGATGGATTTACATATAAATCTTCATCCAAACATGGGCCTATATCTGTAGGAATGTCTATATTGGGAAACATTCCAATGTAGATGACTTTATAAATTATGTACATGTTATTATATAGTTTATGTGTTGAGCATGGGAATGCCTTCCTCAGAAATTCGTGATCAAGATGAAATATATCATGATGTAATGTATTGTAATATTGATGCAGGTCACCATCCACTTCAGTTCCAGATCATCACATCGTAAGGCATCTCATCCAAATACTATTATTATTTTGACTTCCTGCTTTAGGGGGAAACTACTATAGGTCAATTTGGGCATCATCCCCCAAGACCTTGTCAAACTAGACATCATCTCTAGGACCAATGAAATAGGGTCTATCACCCCCTTATATTTCAGTTGCTACATGCCCTAAGTGAAGAAAATTTCATTCATGGTTTCTATTGTGAGATTTCCAAGGTTTGAAGTATATGTTATATGACCTACTGAATCACCAACGCTCATCTGCAAGGGACTAACTGCATTGGAGTGCCAATTCCTCCATGCAAGGTTGCACTGTAGTGCACTTCCCGAAACTCAACGGCACATTGGTCACCTAGGAGCAAAATTCTCATTGTTCTGGGAATCTCCACGTACCCAGTGCCTTCTAGAAGAGTCCATAGGTGTCATACTTCGAATCCAAGTGTCCATCTAACACCTATGAACTTGGAAACATGTCTTACCTATTATTAGAAAGTCATTCATTGAGAAACTACCATTAATTTCCCTATAAATTGAGCACTCATCCTAGTGATAGGAAGGAAGAATTTTGGTAAAGTTATGTTGTTGTATTCTCATTTGATAAGAGAGTGAAAGTATTGATATGATGCTAGGATAATGCTGGATGTAATGAGGCTCGAATGAAGCTGGAGTAGGCTAACAACAAATCGATCCATTGGTTGTAATATTCCCCTTATACTCTTTAATAAATATTGTTGTTCATTTTCCCATACATATGTCTCTATTTCTTGTGCAATGTATTCTTGAATGATGTATGTATTTCATATTTAATCAATTTTATTTGAGTAAGATAAGTAGATATCTTTTATATTGTATGGTTTTTTTGTTCTCTGTTTATATTTGTAGGAATCGATCTAGCGACTTGAGTTGGATTGAGAGCGAAGACAACAGCGACAGAAGGAGAAGGAGAAGTGAAATAATCAAAAGCAGGCTCCTTTCCATTCTGTATATCTGCTTGTTTTAGAGAAAATAATAGTTATTCTTTCCTCTTTTGTTCTAACTGATAAACACCACACTTAGGGAATTTGGTTTATCCTTAGATCACAATTCCGTATAACACTTCCCACCAAATAAGTGTTGCACTTTCTAATCTTTGTGAAGCAAGTTGAATATTTGTGTCATCATCCTCGATTCTGTGTATCCTGTAATACACTTCAAGCTGACGTACCCAATTGTCTAATATTTTAGCATCTACCTCTCCATCATACATAGGGAAATCAAACTTAAAGTCAAGCTTCAAAAATGAAGTTTTACTATGACCTTTTGGAGAATTTCGAGGTGTTTGTGAAGGGCTTGTTGTGGAATAATATGATGGTAAATATGGTGGTGAGGAGAATGGTGGTGTCAAAGGTGGTTTGTCACTTTTCTCGTTACCTTTTGGAGGCTTGTCTCCATCTCCTTATTCTCCTTTTGAAGACTTATCTCCCTTTGGAATATTGGAGCTCTCACCTTGCATCCTTGTGCTTCTCTCCTCAGAGATAACTTTCACCATTCTTGTCATATGAAAGAATGCTTTCCTGAAGGATTTTTCATCCTCTGACATATTTTCATGCTCTCCTTCATGTGACATACTTGCTGAATCTTCAACTGCAATCTGAGGAATCATTTGTGGTGGAGATTGTGGAAAACTTGATTTTCTTATCCTTGACCTAACTTGAGGACTTGCAACCACAAAATTTCCTTCTCCTCTCTTGAGCTTCACCCTTGTAAGCATCACATACACTTGCAAAAAATTAAATACTCATAACAACAAGAAAACCTATGCTCTGATACCAAACTTGATATGTATGAGATCTATATATAAATATGCTTGAGGGAGTTTAAATTACAAGTGTTAAAATTGAGTATTTAATAAGCTTTTATGTTAAATTCTTATACACATAAAGCATGAATTTTAACTCTGAAATAACATTAAAAAAAAACAAATACACCATAAAGATAACCACAACACAACAAGTGATGAAGGATTTCACCCCTCCTAGGCTACGTCTCCTTGGTCCAGCTTCCAATGACTTGACCCTATATCATTATGATCAAAATGGTGATTACATAATTTACAGTGCTCAAATGGCTTCTAAACATGTTCCATTAGCTTCAGAGCTATCATAAATTCCTGTCTAGCCTCTTTCTGCTCCCAAATTGGTCAAAAACTAAAGAAGTTATGAGCCTCCCTAGCTTTGCTGCTAGTCACTCTACAAATTCCCCAAATTCCAGAACCTTCCTACAAATTTGCCCTGAATTGCACTAACAGAGCAAGAAATTTGTGAATTTTTGTAATATCCCAAAAGGGAGAATGCAGTAATACTTAAACACAATATAGGAACTGCAGCAAGATAAACAATAAATCTTAAGACAACATCAGAATTTACAGAAAATTTGAGCCATTTTATTATATTAGAGAATATTTAGTTACACAATATACAAATATGAGTATATCTAGCCAAAACAATGTTTTAGAGTCACCTAGAAAACATGCTACAATAGGTACAGCGTAACTGGAGAGCCACTTAAGCAAATATTGTGTTGTCCCTTCAGCGGAATATGAATATATAACTGCAGGTTGAAAATGAAAATGCATATCTACTCAAATCTGGAGCTCATATGATGCCAAGGTTCAAGATCTGGCTAATGTGATGGATTCCCAAGATAACCCAGAAAGGATTTTCTAGATCTACAACTGTGGAAAATCACCCTCCTAGGATTTGATCCTTGATCTGCTGGGAAATACAGATCTGAAGCTAGATCTGTCAAATAGATGGCTGAAATATGTTGCAAGATTAGATCTAAGCTTGAATGGTTGATCCCTTCTTCATATCTACAAGCTAGAAGCTCTAGATCTAGCTTCTCAATCCTCCAATAATGATTACAGTTGTTGCAACACAACTGCCAAGAGAAACTGCGTTGTGAGGGAAAGAGAGGCTTTCTTCCTGCTGAAAATTGTTGCAATAAACTCCAGGCTAATGGAAATACTGATGGCAATGTGAGGGAATGATCCCTCACAGGATTACTAGCTGAAATGCTAGTAACTTCCTTACTCCCTTTGGATCTGCAAATTGGACAGTGTAATTCCTGAAGGAAATATTATTGCTAGGAGTTCAATAAATTTTTTCCTGATTCCAGATCTAAAATGAAGCTCTGGGAATGCTTATCTATAAGCCCAAGGTGATAGGAATAAACCCTCACAGGTTCTCCAGCTAAAGTACTGAAGACAACTTCCACCTTCCAAACTGATCTTCAGAAATCTGCAATTTCTGAATATAATTGTTCTGCAGAAAGTAGGAAAAGAGATGTGGCACCAATGCCTGATGTAGAATGAAGTACAATACTCTTTCTAGAGCTACTCTAAGAAATAGGTGGGATTCCTGACCAGGAACACCCTATGCTAAACAACACTTGCAATCTCTACTAAACAGCCCGAGAAAGCAATGGAATGTCACATGACAATTCCAGATTTGAAAATATCCTTAAAATCAAGACTCATCAGCATACCTCCATCCTTGCCTTCGTATTATTTATATAATGTTTGAGCCTTCCCATGCCTTGGCCCTCATCTAGACTGCGTTGTGCATGTGACAAGATCCACCAAGTTTGATTGCGTTGTTTGACCAAATCATCCATCATTTCTAGGTGCAATGTACACTCTCTCCATCATGTGTGCTTTGATTGCACAACATCCTCCATCACTTTATCATGAATGTTCCATGATCTTCTGTTTGACATCTTCAAGATCTTAGTTGATTGTATCAACCTCCATGATCTATCTCAATTAATGAGACATAATCTCCAATTCCATTCACATTAGTAGTTGCTCAACTACCTCATTATGTATATCTAGGCTTAATTAATCCACATTCACACACAAAAAGTGGATATTTATTCATATTAAGGATTATGGGTCCCTCCACCCTTTTATTTACTTAATTCATTAAGAAATTTAAGAACTCTAATATTCCAAATATCAAGTGAAAATTTGGGAATATTACAGTCCTCCCCAGAAAAATGTTGCTTGTCCTCAAGCAACTCAAAAGGTAGATGCAAAGCCATCTATTCCCCTCCAAATGGCATCCACATAAGGAAGGCTTCCTCCATTTGTTGCAATGTGTTATGTATGTTTGGTTCCAAAGTTGTCTTTAAAAAACATATAGAATGACCTCTAACTGTATGGTTAGATTTCCTCCTTCCATCATGAAGTACCAAGTGACAACCATATGAGTTCCAACTTCATCATTAATACATGAAATACAAAAAATAAAGTGGCTCTTTCCACAAAGGAAAAGCTCCATCTCACAATGCATCTCTTCATCCCATGTTTTATGAATTTGATTGAGCATTGATATGCTCTCATCCTTAGCCTTGTTGGCCTTGTTGGATCCAAGCATCATTCCAATGTTATGCAAAAGAAGAAGGTAGGAGTTATATGGATAGAAAAATATGTCAAACCATATTCTCCTAATAGTAACCACCAAAGTAAGGCCCTTTGATGTCATCCTCCATCTCCTCCATGTAAGATGGACAAGCCAAACTCCCCCAAAAGCAACCAAAGCAACAAGAGATCTTGCTGCTCTCTCTCCTCCTCATGTGCATCATAAAGCAAAACATACTAATGGACATATGTAATGTCACATCAGCCCAATACAAAGAAACATCATCAATGCACATCATGAGAGCATCATGCCAAGCTTTATCCAATACAAAACACATAGACAGAGGAGATGTCATGTGGTGGCCAATCTCTCTCAAGTGAAACCAAAATGAACATGCCTTCTTTTGCTACATTCTATCATTGATACACAAGTCATGAATCAGAAAAATATGAGCTATTGGGTGGTAACCATACTCACCCAAGAGTGGCCAGCGCAGCCATGCCTCCTTCTTCATTTCATAAGTGTTTTTCAAGGCATGGATCAAAAAAATAGGAGCCTTTGGGTAGTGACAAAAATATCCCAAGGGCAACCAACATAACCAAGCTTTCTAGCCCATTTCATAAATCTACAAGTGGTTATACAACCCCTTGCTTATCATCCTCACCCACTAACCCCAATATGGAAGATGAGTGATGTGTTGCATAATCATGGTATCCTCCCTTTGTAGAATATCATCTTCCCCAAACTGATGAAGAAATTTGCACTTCATGAAATGTTAAAGTGCACCTCCAATGAGATCTCTCAATGAGATTCTCTTTTCACCAAAGGCCCTCCAAAACCAATGAATTTTTGGATCTACTACAGGTAGAAGTTTCTCTTTGAGCTGTGAGATGCTCATTGAGAAAAGGTCATCTAGAAAGGAGAAAAGGTTTCTCATCTCAAGATGTCTACCATTTATCATCTTTACCTCCATTGCTTCATGAGTGAATATACTTTCAAAATGCTCCAAGAATGATGGGACCTCCTCATCTTCATAGCTACTAGGTGACAGCGTTGTAGATCTGCATGATAATATATGTGTTGTCTCAAAGAAAGGCACAACACCGATCTCATAACCAGTTATTTTACACGGGATTATGCTCATCCCATTTTCTAAAACTCTACACTTCAACTCAAAGGGTTGAATGTAGCTCAATAATGATGAACTAGGATAGTTCTTAACCTCATCCTTGATTAGATCAAGGGTCCTCTATGCTGTGATATGTTGCTGCTTCAAATCAGTACTATGTTCTAACCCTTGTTTATGCATTAGCCCTGATGGCATGTCCTCATAAGTTTCAATAAGATCTACTAAAACAATATGTGATGAAATTTCATGCATACGTTGGATCAACTGATGTGTGGGAACCTCTTTCCAGAACACAAGAGTTCCTCCAACTGGGACAATAGTGTCTCCAACTACTGGTAAGAGAGATGGCTACTCTTCTCCAAGTGTACCAGCATTGGAATCTTCCTCCTCCTCATGCATCTCCTGAATCATGCATGAGACTCTATGTGTAAAGAGCTCAAGACTATCTTGCAAAGTTGCAAGTGTCTCTTCTCTGGATGCAAGTACTTCTGAAGCTGGTGGTGAATGTAGTGACTCCTTGTCCAAAGTGACAATATTGACATCCTCCTTTATTTCCTTGGGGAATGTCACTTTGTGACACATATCTGCTTTTCTCACATCAAATTCCTTCCTCAACTTGTGAAAGAAATCTGAATATTTAGTCACCTTTACATGCTCCATGTGACCAAACCACCAATCATTGGCTTCATGTAAAAGATGAAGTGCTGCAATCTGAACAACCTCTCCTTCAGCTACAGGATGTAGCCTAAAAAATTCATCTAACTCTCTTCTCCAAGTTCTAACAGTGCTTGAGCTTCGAAGATCCATCAAATGTAGGAAAATAGAATCTATTATTCCTTTTCCTTCTATTGCTGCTATAGTATCCTCTTTCTTCTTTGATTTTGAAGAATTGTTGGAGAGTTAGCTTCTCCTTGAATGCTCTAGACTGTGCTTTGTACTCTTCAAGATATAGATTGAGAGTCTCATGAGTCTCAGGTTCATTCCTTTCTTCATTTATACACCTTTCACCTTCTCCAAATAAAGTGGGCATAGTGGATCTATGAGAATATATGGGATTCTTCAGTTTTCTTCTTTGCTGATAGGAAGTGCTTGAACCTTCCTCATCACATCTTCTTCTTGGATCTTCTTTCTGTCCTTCCTTCTTCATTGAATTGACCTCCTTGGAGAGATATTGCATGGATCTAAAGAAAGGAGTGGCAGAATTTTCATCCTCCATGATAGATCTCATCTATCTGCTTCTTCTTTTGATGTAAAAGATGAAGTGTCCACAAGCTGAGCCAAAGATCATGCTTTGATACCACTATAATATCCCAAAAGGGAGAACGCAGTAATACTTAAACACAATATAAGAATTGTAGCAAGATAAATAATAAATCTTAAGACAACATCAAAATTTACAGAGAAGCTGAGCCATTTTATTATATTGGAGAAGATTCAGTTACACAATGTACACATATGAGTAGATCTAGCCAAAAACATGGTCTAGAGTCACCCAGAAAACATGCTACAATAGGTACAATGTAACTGGAGAGCCACTAAACCAAATATTGCGTTGTCCCTTCAGCATAATATGAATATATAACTGCAAGCTGAAAAGGAAAATGCATATCTACTTAAATCTGGAGCTCTGATGATGCCAAGATTCAAGATCTAGCCAATGTGATGGATTCCCAAGATAACCTAGAAAGGATTTTCTAGATCTACAACTTTGGAAAATCACCCTCCTAGGATTTTATCCTTGATCTTTCAAATAGATGGCTGAAATATGTTGCAATATCAGATATAAGCTTGAAGGGTTGATCCCTTCTTCCAATCTACAAGCTAGAAGCCCTAGATATAGCTTATAAATCCTCCAATAATGATTACTATTGTTGCAACACAACTTCCAATAGAAACTACGTTGTGAGGGAAAGAGAGGCCTTCTGCCTCCTGAAAATTGCTGCAATTATCTCCAGACTAATGGCAATGTGAGGAAATGATCCCTCACAGGATTACTAGCTTAAATGCTAGTAACTTCCTTCCTCCCTTTGGATCTGCAAATTGGACAGCGTAATTCCTGAAGGAAATACCGCTGCTAGGAGGTCAATAAATTTTGGCCTGATTCTAGATCCGAAATGAAGATCTAGGAATGTTGATCTATAAGCCCAAGGTGATAGGAATAAACCCTCACCAGTTCTCCAGCTGAAGTACTGAAGACAACTACCACCTTCCAAACTGATCTTCAGAAATCTGCAATTTCTAAATATGAATGTTCCTGCAAAAAGTAGGAAAAGAGATGTGGCACCAATGCCTGATGTAGAATGAAGTACAATGCTATTTCTAGAGCTACTTTGAGAAAGAGGTGTGATTCTCGACCAGGAACACCATGTGCTAAACAACACTTGCAATCTCTGCTAAACAGCCCGAGAAAGTAATGGAATGTCACATGACAATTCCAGATCTGAAAAGATCCTTAACATCAAGACTCATCAGCATACCTCCATCCTTGCCTTCATCTTCTTTATATAATGTTTGAGCCTTCCCATGCCTTGGCCCTCATCTAGACTGTGTTGTGCATGTGAACAAGACCCTCCAAGTTTGACTGCGTTGTTTGACCAAATCATCCATCATGTTTAGGTGAAATGTAAACCCTCTCCATCATGTGTGCTTTGATTGCACAACATCCTCCATCACTTTATCATGAATGTTCCATGATCTTCTGTTTGACATATTCAAGATCTTAGTTGACTGTATCAACCTCCATGATCTATCTCAATTAATGAGACATAATCTCCAATTCCATTCACATTAGTAGTTGCTCAACTACCTCATTATGTAGATCTAGGCTTAATTAATCCACACTCACACACAAAAAGTGGATATTTATTCATATTGAGGATTATGGGTCCCTCCACCCTTTTATTTACTTAATTAATTAAGAAATTTAAGAACTCTAATATTCCAAATATCAGGTGAAAATTTGGGAATATTATAATTTTTGACGTAAATTGTGGGACATTTAAAATGCATAATAATGCCATAAATCTGAATTTTAACTAAATTAACCAGTTGTCGAATTAATTCTTTTAATTAAAAAATTGATGCCATGTATCCGCACCCACACTATTGCGCCATTGGTCGTATGGTATGTATATTAGGGGGGGTCGGGGCTAAGCCCTGGCCCCTTACTCGAACCTCCGCCCAACATAATTTTTATATAGTGGTGGCGGGCTATGGTTTAACAAGGGCCATCGTAGCCCGACTATTAGAGCCTTGTGTTGTTTCCAATGAGGTTCAACGTTCGACTCCTGCAGAGGTAATTTAGACCTTAACAAAAATTTTGGTGGCCCCCGTGCTACCACGTGGCGACCTCCAGTTGGGTCACATGGCAGCATGTGGTTGACCACCATCCAACCAATAGAAATACACTAAACAACACCAGTCAGGGCCTGCCACATGTCAGGCTATGGTAGGCCCAAAAAAAATTGACTTTCAATTAATCACAAGAGGCCACGTGACAGCCTGCCACTGGCCCAAAATTTTCTCAGTCAACTTTCATTCTTGAAAAATTTGCATGTTTGGGAAAATAAAAAGAACTCATTTCCGTGAGCATATGGCGTCGGTTTTCTGCGAAGCAAGTTGTGCCAGATTCAAAATGGTAAGATCTATATGGTCATTAAAGTTCCACACCATTATGACAACTTTCATTTTTGAGCACCTGATCAACAATAGTACAAAATAAATTGCATGTGTGAGAAAATGGGCATGCAAACTAGGAGTATGCACTTTCAAAGCATAAGGAGGGTCAAGGATCATTCGGGGCTTTTCAATGTGCTCATGCGCTCAAGCAAGAGAAGAAAACCATTAAGGTAACATTAGTTCACTCCAAAGGGATGAAGGAGTGAGTTGTTGGGCCTTCAAGCCTTCACAGTGCACTCAATCTCACAAGGAGAAAAGGAGGGAGAACTCTCACACTCCGAAGGGATGAAAGAACATGTCTCTAGGCATTTAGGGTGCACTCATGCACTCAAAGGAAAGGAGGGAGCACTGGCGAATGCCTAAGGGATGAAAGAAAAATATTTGAGTCTTCATGGTACGCTCATGCGCTCGAGGGAGGGAATAGATCTTCGTGATGAAGTGTGCTTAAGAGGGAATCTTGACGTTTTTGGGCATTGTTTTCAAGGATGATTGGGATTTTTTGTTCCAGAAGTATGCTCTGCCTATGGGAAGCCTACGAAAAAGTTTGACAACACAATTTCATGATAGGAATGAGAAGAAGAAGGATATGCAAGCTTATATGGATCCTTTCGAAAACATGGTGGAATGTGAAAGGTTGGGGGATGTGAAAAGTTTCAACATGTGACAACAAATTAACACTTCAAGAAACAAGATTAAATAAAAACACTAATAAATAAAATGAAAAACAAAGAAATGCCAACAATAAAAGCAAGATCGACAGTGAAATCATGAAAGCCAATGAATATTTTTGACATGCAAAAATTACTTGTAACATAGGTTGATGAAGATTTTCTTGTTCCACAACTATGAACCCAACCCTGATGAGAATGATTATGCAAATGAATGATTAATTAGGTTAATTTAAAATAGTTTACATGCAAACCTATTTCATGCATGATCATCACTTGTTGACAAGTGAAAGGGTTAGTTAAAGGAAGTTAAGTGGGCTCCTACTTTTAAGGAGTGTGCCCACATGAGGAAAAGAGGCTCATGCATGCATCTAGGAATAGCGCATGTCTTCAACACGAAGGAGTGCGCTCAAGGAGGGCACACTTGCTCTGCATGAAGGAGTGTGCTCATGGGGGGGCACACTTCTTAAACTTGAAGGAGTGCTCTAAACCCAAGCACATGTCTTCATCAACTTGTTGTGTGATTTTTCCTTAAAGGGATTTTTCTTTATTTTTTGTGATTTTGAGTGCTTTTCAAGTGTGTGCATGGTGAAAAGGCTAGTTTCCAAGTCAAGAAAAGTCACGATTTCACCTAACCATGAACTATATAACATAAGCACTTCTAAGGGCTAGGTCACGACACTCAGGAAATATTGACTTAGGAGGATGTGAAACTAGGATAAAACACACAAATAAGAAATAAAGAAATGTCACAAAATTAGGGGGCTTGAAATGACGATTCATGTATGCTCCAAAATTGACTTAGGAAAAAAATTTGGAGGGTCGTTGTCACAAAAACAACATCTGGATAAACTGAATAGGTCGGTTATCTATGTGGATGACTACCTCCTTCCCAAGAATGTAATGTTTCCATTGTCGACATGCCTGCACGATTAAATACATCTCCTTATCATAGGTGGGGTGCTTCTGAATTGTTTCGGAAAGTGTGTCACTCTAATAGGCCACTAGATGCCCCTATTGGGTGAGAACTACACCAATATCATGGTCTAAGGCATTTCTCTCAATTTCAAATGGTTTTTGTAATTTTAGAAATGTGACTCAACAAATGAAGAGTAGAGGTGGTGCTTCATCTCAACAAATTCTTTTTGTTGGGACTCAGACCGGAAAAACTTTTCTTTCACTCCGCCCTTGTTAACTGAATGTAATGGCCAAGTGATATGAGAGAATCCCAATATGAACCTCCGATAAAAATTGGCAAGGCCCAAAAAGCTACAAATATTTCTTAGAGTGGTCGGCGCTGGCCAATCCTAAATTACTTGGATCTTAGCTAGATACACATGCACACCTTGAACATCAATGATATAGCCCAAATCTTGGACTTAGCCCATGCCAAATGTCTATTTCTCCAAGTTGGAACATATTTTTTGTTGTCATAGGCTTTGAAGGACCTTCCAAATGTGTTGTAGGTGCTCTTACCAACTCTTATTGAATATGGGGATGTCGTCTAGATAGAAAACCAAGAATGAGTTGGTGAAGGGCCGCAAGATGTCATCCATCAATCTCATAAAAGTTGCAGGGGAATTTGTCACCTAAAATGCATGAACAACCACTCGAAAATGATCTCCTTGTATTTGAATACAATCTTCAATACATCTGTGGGTTCTATTGACACCTGGTGATATCTATACTTCAAGGTGATCTTGCTGAAATACTTGGCCCCCTTGTCAAGAAGGTCATCAATTCGTGGGAGTGGATACATGTTCCTAAAAATTATTTTTTTTAGTGTGCAATAATCAATGCAGAGTCTTTATGTTCCATATTTATTATATATAAGTACAATTGGGCTCCCATAGGGTGAGGAACTTGGACAGATGTGCCCTTTTTCGCGATAACTCCTAGATTTGTCACTTGATTTCTTCATTTTATAGAATGGAATAGAGGTATATCGACCCATTGGGTAGAGGTGCTCTAGGAGTTATATCGATCAAATGCTTGACCTGATAGTGCAAAGGTACTACTGTAGGTGAGGATAATATGTCCCTATATTCTTCCATGACCTTATCCACTTGCTTCTGCTACGTGGGGGAACCATTCCCGAGGGCCATGGATGTGGCCACAATATTTCCCTTGCTTTGAGAAAAAATCAGAAAGAAAACAAATTTCCTAGGATGGGAGTTGATCTTATTGCATTTCTTAGCAAAGATCAAAGATATGGTGGTAGGGAGGGCTACCTCTAGTATCCTGTATAAATTATTTCCCAAAATAATAATAACAGTGTGAGGCCTAGACTGATCCACAGTATGCCAAACAACATTGTGATATTGGTGGGGAGGAAATGGGTCCGTGGATATGCGGGATAATTTTCCCTACTGCATTCGGTTATCCTTCGTCATTAGGGTTAGGGTTTTGAAAATGGAGTTGCTCCCTACTCCGGTCGCTTGTTTATCCTTGTTGCATTCATTCTGTCACCTGGTTGTCATTTGTTAGAGGTCGTTGTTGGGTCCATTGCTGACCGTTTCGAGGCAATTATCAGTTACAGGGCACCTTTCACTGTTGTCAGCTATGGATGAGGAGCTCGTTGATTACTCCCCAGATCCTTATGAGGGGGTGTCTATCTAGATAACCTCTCCACCACATCTTCTACCACCGACTGCCATGTTTTCTATTCTGATTCCCTTTGTAGCCACAAATGGTCCTTGTCTCATCGCATCCTCTTCCCTTCCATTTTTTGGTTCCCCAACGCCGGATCTCCCCATACCCTCTATATCCCCCTCATCTTTTTTTCTCGCGTCCACATCCAACATTCATGACGCCTCTCTTCTAGTGGATCAACCTCCATTCTCATTGGCTATGCTTCAGTTTCTCTCTGCATATGTAATATCCCAAAATGGGGATGCAGCAATACATGAACATAAAAATGGAAATATCAGTGAATAATGTTACACCAAAATGTGTGAAAACCATGGAGCCATTTTATTATGTAAATCAGCAACAAATATGTACAATACAACTCAAATAATCAAGGAAAACAAGCCTCCCATGAATACATATGCTAAAGATGGAATGCTGCTACATTGCAGAATGCTCATGAACATGAACAGCGTAGTCATAGATGGTGCACTGCTACTGGAAATGTAAAATATGATGGATCTGCAAATATATGGCTCAAGAAATGCCGGGAGTAAATAAATAGACTCCGAAAAACAATTCCAAGACAATCTGGAAAGGATTTCCTGAAATATGCAAAATGGAAAAAATGTCGGAGTTGCAGCCCTAGGGCTGAGTAGCAGCTGCAACTCAAGAACTAGATGGAGATGGCTGAATATTCTGCATAAGATGAATATACCTCCTCCAATGGATCTTCCAAGTGAAAGGATGATCCTAACACTGAATATCTCACCCTCCAAATAAACACTGCAACCCCTCACTGCAAATGATCACAGAAATAACACAGTCACTGAGGGATATTGCATTGTAGGTGAAAGAAAATATGTTGGCAAAGTGTCAAGATCTGCAATATGCTCCAGAATCTTCCTCACTGATTTCCCAAAGGAAAGAAAACTTCCTCCTCTGAAAAACAAGCTCTGGAAGTGGTGTTGTGAACCCTCCACTGCAACACCCTGCAACACAACGTTATACTGCTGTAGAAATAGCGTTGTAGTTGAAGGAGGTGGCTTGGCCTGAAGCCTAGATGTGGAGAAATTAAGTGCAAGCTCCCTCAAGAGGCCTCTCAAGAAAGGAGAAGGAATTCCTAAACAGTAATGCCTTGTACCGAGCAGCACAGCAATCTCAACTAAGCAGTTGAAGAAATCACAAAGTCATACAGACCATAAAATCAATAATCCATAACATATCTTCATATGGTTGCCTTGCCATCCTTTTATAAAAATTTAAGCCCTCTCATCTTGGGTCCCACTCATTAGGGTTTCCTCCACCAAGGAATCTTCCTTCCACTATCTATGCATTGACTCTAAAGATGATCTCCACCTCCTATCCCAGTGTTGTTGACTTGGTCAAACTTGACCTTGTCCACATGCAAATGCCCCTTTTCACACATGAGGGTGTGAAATCCAGCTCCTATGATGATCCCTTTCCACACTATGAGGTATTTTATTCATATTTTTAATATGCATGGGCCTCCATACCCATTTAGTCAACTCCTAGGTGATAAAAACAAAAATCAATATTCCAATTAGCTGCATGCTAATTTTGGAATATTACAGTCCTCCCCCCCCAAATGTTGCTTGTCCTAAAGCAATTGCAAGGATAGAACTAAGAAGTCTCCCCTCCTCTTGATGTAGCATCCAAATATGATAAACTCCTCCAAGGAATGAGATGTTGTCTCATCAATAAATATCCATATTGCCCCTCCCAAGCATGCAAGCTAGCTGAATAGCTATCATCATGAACATGTAGAGTACTCAAGGAGGAAATAAGGTGTTGTATAGAGGTCCCCTTGAGGAATGGGATCTAAAATGTAGTGGGAACCATCATTCCCATGTGGATCCTCCATCCCCAACCTGTCATCCATGCAAAATGAGTTACCCCTCCACATGGAAACTCCTGAAAATCCTCCTCCACCTTTGGCTCCTATAAAGTAGGTGGGCTGAAAATCTGAACATGGTAGAAAAAATAGCCTACCCCACAATATCCTCCTCTCCACTTATAATAGGTGTAGATTGTTTTCTGATCTTGGGATGCAATAAAGTTTCCCTTAAGTGGCAAGAAAGAGACTAGACCTCCAAAGATCTTTTCTCCAACGTTATGAATCATGTTGGCCCAAATCATCCCATATGTGATGGATAGGAAATCACCACCATATGGTATCCCATCAATCTCATGGCCCACCTCATAAAAGGGCAAGTGTTTTGTTGTGGTGGCCATATCACCTCCCATGCTTCCATTAGAAAATGTAATGCAACAAGTGTGGGAATCCTCTTCCCCAAAGGACACATCCAACCAATGTGTCCCTCTCCCAATCATGCTCCCAATCAAAATAAGATCATCATCGGCACATGAAATCATGATTAGCTTCAAAATGAGGGAAATAATGAAGGTTTCATGTGGTTCTAGAAGGTACCAACATTCTCCCAAGTGGTTACCGCGCAATTTTCCTAACTGTTGTTTCAAAAAATAACATGGCAAGTTGTTTCTCGATACATGGATAATTATGTATGTCATCATATCTACTAATGAATAGTAAATGGTTAGGTAAATCAACTAAACATACATGGAATGATAAAACACTTGCCCAAGGCCACTCAAAATATGGTTGTCTCCATCACAATGGTTGGCCAAAATTTTCCCATGGAGCTCAATGAAAAGCTTGCCCTCTTGTGGAGCAATGTACTAAATAGAGATGGTAAGAGGATGAAAATACCGTGTTAAACAATCAATAAATGAAAAAAAAAAGATTCTTACCATGTGCTGGGAGTAAGAATATGTATGGATCCATGAATAAGCCCTCCATAGCAGTATAACATACTCTCATGAAGATAAATGAATCATATGATGCATGAGGATCCTCCTTCTTATTTGTGGAAATCCAAGTCAAGAAGAACATATCACAGTAATAGATGTTTCCATCCACTACTTCACCACTCTTATCTCCAAGTGAATCCAATGTGAAGTGATCATGGGGACACTCCATCAATAAGCCCCAACTCCAAAGTGACAGCATTGTTGGCCTATGCAAATAGGCTCCTACCAACTCATAGCTCCATTCTTTGACATGCTCATTGTAAAAGACATCTCCCATAATGCTACTACATATAGGAAATTCCTCCCAAAGTAAAAGTACCTCCTGATCATATAAGGCTAATGAATAGCCCCTTTGCACCATGATATTGCCATCTCCTACTCCTGCAACATCATGCAAAGTGTGAGAGCAAATCTTCCCCTGCTCTCCCAAGAGCAACCAAAGCAACAAAATTTTTTGTTGCCTCCTCGTACCTCCACCATACAAATCATGTGGTGAAGACATAATGATCGATATGAAGAATTTCATATCAACGCAATGCATCCATACTCCTTGCTACCCTATGATGCAAGTATCCTGCCACACTTTCTCCACCCACATACCCTTATAAAGAGGATATGTCACATGATGGCCAAACTCTTTCAAGAGTAGCCAACGCAGCCAAGCCTCTTGCTGCCCAGTGACATAAATTTGCAAGTAGCTTTCCAGCCTCTTACTCTCCATCCACCCCCATTCATCCAAATGTGGGTGCCTCCCATCATGTTTCATCTTGGTACCCTTTCAATGAAGACTACCATCCTCCCAAATCATATTTTTCCTTTTGCATTTCATGGGATATTGAAATGCAGCTCCTTGGAGACCTCCTAAAGAAGATCTCATACCAATGACCAACTTTAATCCATGAGAATCCAAGTGTTTTGGAGGAAAAAACTCCTCATTGCTGCTTATTGACAGCACTGCTACTCTCCTCAATGGTGTAGTGGCTATCTCATACTCCAACTCAAAGATGAACATATGGTTTTTTATAGGAGTGTTTTGGACAAGGTTCATCTTATCCTCCAAAAGTTCACACCCCAACCTCAAGTGTTGGGTGCAACTCAACAAAGGCACATGAGGATGATGGTTCATCCCTTCCTTGAACAATTCAAGGTTGCACAGCACAGTGCAATTCTGTTTCTCTACATTAGCAGTGTGCAATGGTATACATCCCTCCATAAGATTTTCATAAACAATAGGAATTGGAAACTCAGGCATACCTTGGTGAATTTTGAGAACATCTTCCTCCAATGTGTTGGCTTCCCCAACTGCTGAAGATGACGGATTCTCCTCCATGGTTGTGGCAGTGTTTGTACAAATCTCCTCAAGTGGTGGTGAGGGCTTTTCCTCCTTTGATTTCTCCTTTCCAAACCTTTTAATCAACCTTTGATTAAATTCTGCAAAAGTAGATACTATTGCATGTCTCAAATGGTTGAACCACCAAGTGTGTGCTTCACCCTCAAGGTGTAGCGCTGCAATCTCTATAGCCTATCTTTCCACTATTGGATGTAGTAGGAAGAATACATCTGGTTTCATTGCCCAAGCCCTTGCTATAGATGATCCATCAAAAGTAGACAATAGAAACCTATTGCCTCTGATTCTCCTTGTGCTGCAAGGTCTCCTTTCTTCCTCCAGCTGAATGAACTGTGGTAAAGCTAGAGTCTCCTTGAAGGCTCTAGGTTTAGATTTGTACTCATATAGGTATTCACTTATAATCACATGATCCAAGTGTCCTCCATCTCTATGCAATTTTTCCTCTTTTCCAAAAGGAAAGGGCATAGTCCCACTACTTCTTTCTTCTCTTCTTTGCTTGACCTCCTTGTTGAGGTCCTTCTTGATTCTGAAAAGAGATGAGATAAAACTCATCCTCTCCATCATTCTGATATTCCTCTTTGTCTTCTTATAGCATAATGGTTGATATCCACAGGCTGAGCCAACATTATGCTATGATACCACTGTAATATCCCAAAATGGGGATGCAACAATACATGAACATAAAACTGGAAATAGCAATGAATAACATTACACCAAAATGTCTGAAAACCATGGAGCCATTTTATTATGTAAATCAGCAGCAAATATGTACAATACAACTCAAATAATCAAGGAAAACAAGCCTCCCATGAATACATATGCCAAAGATGGAATGCTGCTACATTGCAGAATGCTCATGAACATGAATAGCACAATCATATATGGTGCACTGCTACTGGAAATGTACAATATGATGGATCTAAAAATATATGGCTCAAGAAGTGTTGGGAGTAAATATATAGACTCTCAAAAACAATTCCAATACAATCTGGAAAGGATTTCCTGAAATATGCAAAATGGAAAAAATGCCGAAGTGAAACCCTAGGGTTGAGTAGCATCTGCAACTCAAGAACTGGATGGAGATGGTTGAATATGTTGCACAAGATGAATAGACCTCCTCCAATGGATCTTCCAAGTGAAAGGATAATCCTAACACTGAATATCTCACCCTCCAAATAAACACTGCAACCCCTCACTGCAAATGATCACAAAAATAATGCAGTCACTGAGGGATAATGTACTGTAGGTGAAAGAAAATATGTTGGCCAAGTGCCAAGATTTTCAATATGCTCCAGAATCTTCCTCACTGATTTCCCAAAGGAAAGAAAGCTTCCTCCTCTGAAAAACAAGCTCTAGAAGTGGTGTTATGAACCCTCCACTGCAACACCCTGCAACACAACGTTATACTGATGCAGAAATAATGTTGTAGCTGAAGGAGGTGGCTTGTCCTGAAGCTTGGATGTGGAGAAATGAAGTGCAAGCTCCCTCAAGAGGCCTCTCAAGAAATGATAAGGAATTCCTAAATAGGAATGCCTTGTGCTGAGCAATACAGCAATCTCAACTAAACAGTTGAAGAAAGCACAAAGTCATACAGACCATAAAATCAATAATCCATAACATATCTTCATATGGCTGCCTTGCCCTCATTTTATACAAATGGAAACCCTCTCATCTTGGGTCCCACTCATTAGGGTTTCCTCCACCAAGGAATATTCCTTCCACTATCTCTATGTTGTCTCTAAAGATGATCTCCACCTCCTATCCCAGCGTTGTTGACTTGGTCAAACTTGACCTTGTCCACATGAAAATGCCCCTTTTCACACATGAGGGTGTGAAATCCAGCTCCTATGATGATCCATTTCCACACTATGATGGATTTTATTCATATTTTTAATATGCATGAGCCTCTTTACCCATTTATTCAACTCCTAGGTGATAAAAACAAAAATCAATATTCCAATTAGCTGCATGCTAATTTTGGAATATTACAGCGTACCTCCAAGTATCCTCACATTAGGGGAATTTTGGGGTCTAAAATGGGCCTCCTAATAAAAATGTACAACAAAAATAAACTTTATAAGAACCAATAGAATTCAAGATGATGATGTCAACCATGGGGGATGATTCACCATTTTTGGAGTATAAAGGTAAAAGTATTAAAAAATAATTAAATAATAAAACTACTTTTTCAACACGTATTTTCAACTTAGCTCCCTAATTTTTTACTCACATTTCGAGCGGGAGTACTCATTAGATGCAAAATTTAATTCCTCATCCAAGGAGTAACCATGTTGCATACTTTCGATTGACTTTTCTACATGAAAAATGAGAAATACATGAAAAAATGTGTTTTCAATCACATTTTTCATGTAGCAAGGTCCATCAAACGTATGCAACATGGGTACTCCTTAAATGAGAAATCAAATTCTGCATCCAACGAGTGTTTCCACTAGAAATTTGAGTAAACCCATAGGGAGATAAGTTGAAAATACGAGTTGAAAAAATAGTTTTTCTTTTTTTCCCTCTAAAATTTGATGATGTAATCAAATATTATTTTATTATTTCCTTTATTATTTTATAATTTCCTTAGGAGGCCCATTTTAGACCTAAAAATTCCCCTAATGACCCCCCCCCCCAGATCAGGCTATCATTTCGTCACCCCCCCCTGGATCAGGCTATCATTTCGTCACCTCCCCCCCCCCCCCGCCCCGCTCAGCTCTATTGAACCTGCGTCCTCTGTGCCTATTGTCAATCTGCCTCCACTATCCTACCCATTTGCCTCTGATTGTTTTGTTGGGCCACCCACATGTCTGCTCTCGGAAGAGGACACGAGGGTATCTTCTGCCCTAGGGTTTGGAGAAGGTGAGACCCCCTAGGCCCCAAATCCCTCTTCTAGGGTCACCATGAAGGCTAAGTGTGTCAAGCCAAGATAAAAGAAGATCGATCTGATTCTAGGGGGAGACCTTCACATGGGGGAAGTCATGGAGACTACAGATTGGGCTATCGTTGGTCATGTCTGTGGTCGGAAATATAATCAGGAACACCTTCGTCTCTGGATGATTGAGATATGGGGACATTTCTTGGAAGAACTTCTGATGGTCATCACTCTTCCTTGTGGATGGTTCGCCCTCTGATTCCATCATGTCGATCAAGTGTCATGGGTGTTATCCAGGTATTGTCACATTGAACATGCTCTGGTTCTTCTGAAAATATGGAGCCCTTTATTTGATCCGGAACGTGAGTACCTCGGGGCATGACTGATTTGGGTGCACCTTCCGTGTCTACCCCTTCATTTCTAGTCTGAAGATATCTTCAAGCAGATTGGTAATTCTCTCAGCACCTACCTGGACTATGACAAGATTTATACGGCCACTGTAATTATGATTATGGCTCAAATATTGGAACACTTGGATACCAGAGAGGGATTGGTGGAGTTTATCACTCTGAGATGGAGGCACTTCGTCCACATACATATCCTGGACTACGAGGGTGTTCCATTCTGCTATCGGAGATGCCACGTAGTGGGTCACCTCTACAATTATTGTTTGCTACATCCTCACCCTAAGGAGCCTTCCGAACCCATGAGCTCTTCGGAGGCCGTTTCCCCTGTGGATCCGCCTACTTTTTCTCCCTCGGCTAGCAGGTGCAATAACAAATCATTAACAGCTGGGACCGGGACCGTGCCTCCTCCTCCTCAGCCTCTGTCTCCTCAGATGACTCGTGCATGCAGTGCGGCAGCCAGGCTATCTTCTAGTATTCCTTTGTCTATCCCTTGTGCATTTAAATTACATTCTATGGAATTATCTCATTCTTTCATGCATTCATCCCTTTCTTTGATCCCCCTCTGTTCCCTCCCTCATATCCCTTCCCTCCCCTACCATATCCGATATTCCCCCCACCATTCCTAATCACACCCCTCTGGACCCATAATTTGAGGCTTCATCCGAGACTCGTGGAAGTCACTCCTATATTCTTCACTCCCTATCTCATCTCTCCTCTAGACCTCCAAGAGGACTTGTGATAGTACCCTCGTCTCAATCCAAGCCTACTCGGGGGTGCCACTCCTACATCTCCAAGGCCATCTTACAGGTTGGGCTTGAATTTGTTGATGGAAAGAAACTCACTCTTGATCAGGTCCTTAGAGAACGGATGACCCAGCCATTGGTTCCTTCATGAAGATTCTCTCTTTCAATTGCCATGGTTTGGCCAACTCCGCCAAAAATATGGCACTCAGGAGGTTGTTTTACAGTCATCCGGTTGACATTATATTCCTACAAGAAACACTTGGTCCATCTGATATTATTATCAATACTCTATCTCCTATTCGCCCGGGATGGACCTTCCATGCCATTGATGCCAGGGGACACTCTGTAGGATTAGCCTTTGGAATTAATCCTTGAACAATCATATTTCTAAACCTATGGGGGGGGGGGGGGGGGGGGGTTTCATATGGGCAGATATATTTTCTGCTGACCACAATTGAGAGTTTCATCTGATGAATGTATATGGCTCATGCACTGCTCGTCTTTCATTCTGGGAGAACCTTCTTGATCGGTCTTTTATGACTGCGGAAAACCTAATCTTAGGAGGTGATCTCAACTTTTCTCTTGGCCATGCTAAATATTGGGGGCACCTAGCCCAAACTGATCCTCTCTCAGAATCTATGTCTTGCCTTATCGAGGAGCATTAGCTGGTGGATATTCTATTGCCACAAAATCTTCCCACCTGGTGCAACCGCAGAGTGGTATATGTCTCATTGGCCAGGAGATTGGGTCGCTTTCTCATACATGAATCCCTTGTGGACTCTTATCTGGTATATCGACAAAGGGTGGGAACTGGGGGCATATCAGATCACTCCCCCATATATCTGGAGCTGGCCTCGGAGATTCGTAAGCCCAATAGCCCTTTTAAATTTAATGCCACCTAGTTATCTCATCTGGACTATATTAATATGGTCACACACTTCTGGCGAACACACCCACCAACACATGGATTATCCCCCTCTACATATTTTTCACACAATATGAATGAAATAAAGATATTGACGAAGCTCTGGGCCAAGGAACAGAAATCCATGGATGATATGCATCTTAGGGATATTGAATCAGATATAGCTAAAATGGGATCTTCCTCACATGATGGTTTAACTTCTGAAGCCACTAAAACATAGCTCATACATCTGGAAACAGAACGAGCTATGATCTTGAAGGACCAAGAGGAAACATGGCGACTTAGGAGTAGAGCCACTTGTTTGAAGGTTGGGGATGAGAACACAAACTTTTTCCATCAATTTTCCAATGGAAGGAAGGCCATTAACACCCTCTGGGAGCTAGAGGATGAGCGAGGGAACAAAGCCCAGACATTTCATCAGTTGGCCAACATGGGTGTGGAGCACTTCCGCAATCTCTTCAAGGCCCCACCCATTGCTAATCTGGTAGAGATTATTAAAGTTGTGGGACTAGTCCCCCAGTATGTGGAACTTGAAGATGAGGATAATTTGAGGAGGTGAGTCACCATTCAGGAACTTTGGGACACCTTGTAATGTTTTCAAAGAGATAAAATCCCTAGACCCGATGGCTGGCCCATAGAATTTATCTGGCCCTTTTTGAGATCCTTGGTCAGGATATTCTCAATATATTCGAAGAATGTCACTTGACAGGTAGATTATATGACACCTTCAAGTCCACCTTCATCACCCTCATGTCCAAATCCGACTCTCCCAGCCACTTCTCTGATTATAGGGCCATCTCTCTTTGCAATTGCATATACAAGATCATCACTAAGATTATTGTTGGAATGGGGTCTCCTAAACAAGCTACGAAACTGGTCCATTTTGGTTATTTTTGTTATATTTAGTATAGCGCTGGGATTTTGGGGTGGGTCAAAGCCCTGAAAGCATTGTAATGGGGTTAAAGGGTAAACTAGGGGTCCGAAAACCATGGGTTGTGGACCATAGGATTATTAAAGCTGGATTGTTATAAATAGAGAAGCATTTTGGATTGTAAGAGGTAGGATTTGATGGGATATTGATACGATCTATTGTGTAAGCGATATGTTGGGGTTTTGGGGAACGGACTCCTGCTAGCTGTGTGCGCGGAGATCCTAGTCCAGCTATGTGCGGACCCTGCTGCTGTGTGCACAGGTTGGGAAGGGAATTGTAAGGGTGATGAATGAATGAATATGTTGGGTTATTAGATTTGAATCTGTGAGTACTGTTGAATGGATTGCTGATAATTATTGTGTTATGCATCTTCTGTCTTTGTGCTGCGAAGGTCTGTATCTTGAATGGTTGGATCTATTCTGTTCTGGTTATATCATGCTACGAAAGTCTGTGTATTGAATTAGATCTAGATCTAATTTGTTCGGGTTATGTACTGTTGTTTTGATGTTATAAGAAGCATATAATAATAGATCTAGTGCACTTGGATGCGATTGGATACATATTTAACCCTGCGTAGAGACACAATAATCTGACTAAAACGTAGTCTGCTTGCCTTACCCTTCCTTTCTCAGGGTGCGAAAACCTGGTTCCAGCACCCACCCATACTACTTCGGGTGAGACTGTGACTTGCACAAGCAGGTCACTGCCGAAAGGGCCAGTAGTATAGGGGTTTGTTGGCAAACCTTGCACACTGAACCTGGGTCAGGTCCCCTCAAGCCAAAAAATGGTTCTGTTGCCAAGACTGGAAGGGAGCTGAGAAAGGAGTTGGGTATTGGCAGACTGAAAAGGAACTATGACGGTGCACTTGGAACTACCCACCTTCAAGGGGATAGGAGATGATGACATAGACTGATTCTGGTTCATTGTAAACTCTGTCTGGACTGCGCAGAACATGGAAAGCGATACAATAAAAAGGGCGCAGTTGTCTCTAGCATTCGAAGACAGAGCTCTGGACTGGTATATGCGATATTTTTCCCAAAATGGAACCGCCTCCGTTCAAGATATTAAGGATGCTCTGAAGAAACAATTTTGCAAACCAAAATCCTATTCCCAGTTAGTAGTGGATGTGAAGGACTTCAAACAAGGTGTGTCTGAATCAGTGTGGGAGATGGATCAACAGTTAAAGAAGGAAATTAGGGAGGGAGGGTTTTAGTATGATGATAGACATCATATGGAGTGGTCTATCACCATGCTTCTCCCTCACCTGCGTATGCCCATGAATCGCCAAACTTTTAGTTCACAAGACAAGGCCTTGGAGGCTGCTATGAGATTGGAAGCTACACCTCTTGAGGACACTATGCTAGTGGTACAACAGATCTGGAAACAAGTAGAAGCAATGCAATGAGAAATCCAGGACCTGCAACAGGGAGGTCGCACGGCAGCACTAGGAGCACATAGCCCAGAACAAGGGAGCTCAAAGGGGCCTCTGCACTGGCACAAGGAAATTTGCGCAGCGAGATCGCCATTTACCCCCATTATCACACCAAAGCAACACGGGTACCTAAATTACCGATCAGTTTTCCATGAAAAGCAGGCCGGCACCAAAGAGGCAAGCAAGGAAGATGACCCTACGTCACCAAGAACCCCTTCGGGTAAGGACGATTTCCCCCACGAAAAGAGGGATAAAAGCTGAAGGGAAAGCGCAGGTTAGAGTAGAGACCGTCTGGTCTATTATAACTATGGGTATGTAGGACATTTTTCAAGAGACTACTTGCGACAGCCCTGCAGGTATTGTAGGCAGTGGAACCATGCACTAGAAGACTTCCTAGCCCTAAAAACCAGGATACAGGAAAAGCGGTTTGCGTCTGCGCAGAAGAAGCACAGGGTCCAAGATCAAGAGGCAAATGTCAATATAATAATACGCAGCGGATTAGTGACTGGGGGAGCTAAGAAAAAAGACGAAGCCGACTCACTAATCTGCAAGGCAACTAACAACCAAGAAGGATTAGACTTGGGTAAAATCAAGGAAACATTTATAAAATCACGAAGGGACCTCTTCGAGGCTAAGTGTCCACCAACCACACACCAAGAAGACATAAAACCAGTGGAGGATATTAAAACTTTCTTACAAATATGCATAAGGTTGTTGTGCAATCCTCAAGCACTGCGGGATATGCAGAAGTTACTGGAAAATTTGACAAGAGGCAGCCAAGGGACTTTAGTCAAAAGACATACAGAGCCTGCACCGGCAAGGGTGGAATGTATCTACCAGTTGGCAGTTCATGACAAGGGAAGATTACCCTAGGGTGATGTATTAGGCTACAAGGAAGATACTAAGGATCTCGGTCAGGAGCTAGAAGCATGGCAAAACTGGTTAGGGAAAGCCTCCACACTGTGATGTCTTCGTATCATAAAGGAGCCCCTCGTTAAAACCCCTAAGGAAAGGATGAAAGGAGATCTAGGCCAGACCATCTACAAGAAGGGTTTGAATGACTCACGCACAAGACCAGAGTTCCCAATATCATGTACAACATCCACAGTTAATGATCTTATGTGCCAGACCGCCTTTACAATGGTGGCATGACTAAGGGACAGACCTTTGGCTCCAGCATCAACCCCCCTTAACGATCGTGCTCAAGCCACCAACCGACAGCTTGCAGACACCCAGCTCACCCTGGCTCAGGAGACTCAAGCAGTGGTTCAGGCCCGGTCACAACAAGCAGAGCTGGAGGCTGCCATCCACCAGCTATGCGCGGAAGTCATCGAAGGGATCACGGCTGAGGACCTGCCTAGAAGTAAAGTGGAAAAACTGGTGGTTGCTCTCAAAGCCTCCCGCTTGGAGGTTTTGTAGTACAGGCTGCAACCTGGCACCCCACTAGAAGCCTGCGCCCAGCATATGGCACTTATCGCAGAAGCCACTATGACGATCAAGGGGTAAATAGATCAAGGTACCGCTCTGATGGAGTCAGCCATACAACTTTGGTCCCAAGTCAAGTGTGAGCCCATTCTTCAACAAATCAATCAAGAATTACAAGAGCATGAGAAGGCTGTGGAGGAAATCAGTGCTACGCTGTCTGCTTTGGTACCAACCCAACGCTTTGCATGATTGAAAACTAGCAATGACCTCCAGGCTGAGATTACGAAGCTTCAGCAGAAACAATACACTATCACAGAACACCTGAAGCCCTGGACTACTTCGGCCCTCCAGTTAACGCATGACATTGATGATGCCAATAAGCACCTTAATCATTTATTAGCAAGTATTACCCCAGCTACTGACGATCCACCTCCCTAAAATTTGGTCACTCTTGCATAGGAAGCTGCGTCTCAAAGCTAGGTGTTACTCCCTCTGCTTTCCCGCTCGCTGGAAACTCTGCGAACACAAGTCAGTGACGCACCGGTGGAGTGACTCGAGACGAGTCACAAGATTGTGTTGAGGGACTGTTGGAACGGGTCTCCTAAACAAGCTACGAAACTGGTCCATTTTGGTTATTTTTGTTATATTTAGTATAGCGCTGGGGTTTTGGGGTGGTTCAAAGCCCCGAAAGCATTGTAATGGGGTTAAAGGGTAAACTAGGGGTCCGAAAACCATGGGTTGCAGACCATAGGATTATTAAAGCTAGACTGTTATAAATAGAGAAGCATTTTAGATTGTAAGAGGTGGGATTTTATGGGATATTGATACGATCTATTGTGTAAGAAATATGTTGGGGTTTTGGGGAACGGACTCCTGCTGGCTGTGTGCGCGGAGATCCTAGTCCAGCTGTGTGTGGACCCTGCTGCTGTGTGCGCAAGTTGGGAAGGGAAGTGTAAGGGTGATGAATGAATGAATATGCTGGGTTATTAGATCTGAATCTGTGAGTAATATTGAATGGATTGTTGATAATTATTGTGTTATGCATCTTCTGTCTTTGCACTGTGAAGGTCTGTATCTTGAATGGTTGGATCTATTCTGTTATGGTTATATCATGTTGTGAAAGTCTGTGTATTGAAGTAGATCTAGATCTGATCTGTTCGGGTTATTTACTGTTGTGTTGATGTTATAAGAAGCATATAATAATATATCTAGTGCACTTAGATGCGATTGGATACATATTTAACCCTGCGCATAGACACAATAATCTGACAAAAACGCAGCCTACTTGCCTTACCCTTCCTTTCTCAGGGTGCGGAACCCTGGTTCCAGCATCCACCCATACTACTTCGGGTGAGACTGTGACCTTCGCAAGTAGGTCACTGCCAAAAGGGCCAGTATTATAGGGGTTTGTTGGAAAACCTTGCACACCGAACCTGGGTCAGGACCCCTCAAGCCAACAATTATTTCCAACCGACTCAAACCCATCCTATCTGGGCACATCTCACCCGAACAATTCACCTTTTTACATCATCACCAGATCCATGAAGCCATTGAAATGACACAGGAAGCACTACATTCTATTAAACACAAAATCATAAGAGAATCATATTAAAGATCGACTTGTCCAAATATTTCAATCATACCAATTGGCTCTACATTCACATGCTCTTGAATCATCTGGGGTTCCCCATCTTGTTCATTAATTGGATCATGTTCTGCATCACTAATGTATCCTTCATTTTTCTCATTAACGGTTCAGAATCACCTTTATTTCACTCAGAGAGGGGCCTCTGCCAAGGCTTTCCATTATCCCCCCTTCTATTTCTCCTCATCATGGAAGCCCTCAGTCGACTAATCATAGAGGAGAAGAGACAAGGTAGACTTCAGGGCATCAAGATTGTGGAGGGATACATCCTTACACATATTCTATTCATGGAAAATGTACTCATCCTTCTCAATGGATCCGTTGGGGACACATTATCCTTCTATAATGCATTATCATCATTTTTCCTTGCCATGGGTATGGAGTGAAATGCACACAAATCCACTATGATGGTTTATGGATGCACACAGCAGGAGAAGGATATGGCAGTCAATAGATTCCCATACCCTCTGCTTGAAATTAGGGATGGATTAAAGTATTTGGGATACCATTTAAAACCATCAGATTACTGCATTTCAGATTGGTCTTGGCTCATTAAAAATTTGGAAAACGTATCTTCATTTGGCACCATAGGTGATTATCTAGGGTTGGTCAACTCACCCTGATAAAATATGTATTGGAAGCCACCCCTGTGTATTGTATGTCATTAGCATGGATACCCCGAGGCATTATATCCAAGATCCAACAACTTTGTGGCAAATTTTTATGGAATGGAAGTAGGGATGGACACACATTTGCTTGGATCTAGTGGGACAAAATTTCTCTCCCCAAGAAATGGGGTGGATGGGGCATTAATATCCTTGAGTTATTTGTAAAGGCACTGGCGTCCAAGCTTGGGTGGCGGCTCATGACTACTCAGAACCTCTAGACACAGGTCGTATCTTTGAAATACATTCAGCCCATGAATCTCATCAATTGGATTAGATCACCCTCATGAAACAGAACGAACATCTCCACCATCTAGAAGGCGGTCTTATCCTCTCTTATTTATATTTGGAATGGACTCACTTGGCGCATAATATTATGAAACCAAGCTAGAATTGGATTAGACCCTTGGTCTGACAGTGGGAATGCCTACCTCCTCCCACAGGAGCTATTCCACCACTTATCATCCCACGGCATTAGCTACATATCACAAATCGTTGATCCTCTGGCTTCGACTCTCTATCTGCAGGGTTGGAAATCGGCTACCCAACTAGACATTTCAGCTCCTCTACAGAACATATGGAAATCCTTTACATATATTCTATCATAATCACATATTCATATTGTCCCCGGAGATGATGAATTAATCTGGTCCCATGTGAAGCATGGTCATTATACTCCAAAGGATGGCTACTCCTACATTTACTCGGACCATTGTCCATAGCTAATCAATTGGTAGTGGAGTTGTCTGTGGAAGCTTAAAGCTCCACCTCATACATGACTGTTCATGTGGTGTATTCTCCAAAACATCGCACCCACGATGGCCGACCTATACAAGCAATCATTTCATGGTCCCTCATGGTGTTTGCTATGTCAGGCAGACTCAGAATATTGTGATCATTTATTCCTTCAATGTAACTTCTCCAAGGCCTTATGGTACATGATCCTTCCATCCCTTCACATCAATTTATGGTGGTCAGGTTAGTCTATTTCAGATGCATGGTAGAATTGGTGGACCTTTGTCTCACCTCACAAGGCTGGAAATCTCCCCCTTCTCATCTATTGGTGGATTTGGCTACTCTGAAATAGCTCTATATTTCATGAAAAAATCCCGCATTGGCAGGTTGTTGCTGCTCATATCATAGCCATGTACCATAGCCTCCCGGAAGATTACCCCCCTTGCCCCTCGCGACCCATAGCTCCTGAGGTCATCACTTACAATCTTCCATGGGAATATTTCGACGGTTCGGTGTAGGTTCATAGGTGTGGGGGTGGTGCTATCCTACACCTCAATCAGCATCACTATTTCAAAATCAAGATGGGTCTGGGTCATGGGATTAATAATTTTTCTGAACTCATTACTCGTCGCCACCTTCTTCAATTTTCATTAGAGCATGTATGTCAACAAATTCAGATATCTGGAGACTCTAAAATTGTTATTAATTGGTTCAATCAGTCTTTTGAATGTCACGTACACACACAAAATATTATATTGGAGGATTTATGGCTTCTCAAATCACAATTAAAATCTATTTCTTGTCAACACGTATACAGGGAACGCAATCATATTTCCATCGCATTATCCAAGGAGATCGCAGTCTAGCATAGGGGGATCTGGCACATAGAAGAATGTGTGGAACATCAACACTACAACTACTATAATAGACCTTTCATGGACCTGCATGCAGTAGGAAACTAGGCTATATGATCATGACTGAATGAGATTTATTTTGGGACATAACCTTAGAGTATATTTTTAGTATTTATTTTGACTATGTATATATATCAGCTACTCTGATGGACACTATATCTATAACCCCTTGGGGTAATTTTGATGGACTTATTATTTTTGAGTGACTGTGGTCACAAGTACTGAATATGCTCAAAGCATACATAGCATGTAATTTTCAACATAAATGAAAATTAGGATTTTTCCCTGGGGAAAAAAAGTGTGAGGCCTGGACTCATACGCAACAAGATGATTCCATAAGTATGGTTGGCCAAATAACACATAAAAAACTTCAAGAGGAGAAACATCACACAATACCTCATCCGTGAAGGGCTTGATATTGTAGGGAAGGCGACATTGTTGGCTGATGCAGAGATCTCGTCCTTGGTGAAGCTGCCCAATGGGTGTGGTGTGGTCGGTAGGACAAACCGCCTCATGACCTCTGCTAAATTGAGGTTCTTATGGCTCCTCCTATCGACAATGAACTATGGTTTAGAACCCTCCACCCACATCTATGAGTGGAAGAGACGCTCCCCCTCTTTTGGATATTTAGGCTCAATATTTTAGACCTTGGTGGTGGCAACGTTGGCACTAGGTTCTACATAAATAATATACTTCCCTTTATTTGGTTCTAGCTCAAAATCAGAACATGTGTTAGAATCTGAATATTTATTCTCAACTACCAATGACTACTTGACACAACACTCATTTGTGTTGTGAGTGGGGCTCTTATGGAAGTCACACAACTTTCCCATGTTCTTATTTGTCTTCGTGATTCCATTCTTTGCTTGCATCTTTGATGGATTTTCCTGGGTCACTCCACATCGGCTCAGTCCTTTATTCTACAATTTAGGGGCACTCTTGCCTTGCTTCTGATTCGTAGATCCAAATTCACTCTTCTTTTATTTATTTTTTTGTTCAATATTGGCAGCATATCAGTATAATACACCGAGTGAGGAGATGTCCAAGAACTTCATTTCTTCCTAAATGTATTTTTTCAGATAACTATGGTACTTAAGCACTATATTTCGCTCAAATTCTTTAATACCCAATTTTTTTCATAGAGGATAAATATATTGTGAACTCATGTCAATCTTGGTCCCTTTGTTGTCGTAGTGTGGTCCACTAGATGTACTTGTCCTCATAGCTCCCCATGGGGTAATATTGTTTCTTGATAATGTCTCAAAAAGAGTTTAAAGAGGGCGTGACTGTAAATAGAGAGGGATCCTTGACTCTTTTCTCACAATAAGTTTCCCACCAGTACTTGACATGGGGGGAAACCTTAAGTAGTTCAAAAGTAATATTATCTATATCGGAGAAAATATGCACCAAAAAATAACCTTTCAATAGATTCAACCATTTATCTACAACATTTTCATCTATTTTACCTTGAAATATAGGGATATCGAAGTTCACTTATACCTTGAAGGGGGTGGTACCTCTGAAGTGACTTATGGATGAAGATGTGTTGTGATTTTGTATCCGCCGAAGAATCTGGGCAAAGTTTTCCATGATCTCGTTCCTTTTCAGCTCAAGGGATTATTCAAGCAACAATTTGATAGGATCTCCAACTCCCTCATATTTATTTTCTTCTACCATGGGAGACTATCAATGTCATTGGGTACGGTCTTAAAAAGGATCAACCAATTCAAGTTCAAAATCATTATACCCTAACCTCGTTGGGGACATGCACAGAAAAAAAAAAAAGATAAAGAGCAGACCATTATGAAATCACTAATATGAATTTTACGAAGGAACGAAATTAAATACATATATAAATATAAACACAGAGATACATTGAAAACATAACTTTAATTCATTAATAACAAAGTACTGAAAACTATTTATATGCAAAATGGAAATAAACTAGCTCAAGAGATGGTAGCTTATCTCTGAAAAGATATGTGGCGGCTACATGCCTTCTAAACTGTGTTATAATGAGGCTCAAAGGCATATTTATTTTTTAGAAACAATGGAAACCCCAAAACATCCAAAAACCTAACCCTAGGAGATGAAGCGCCAAAATTTTGTGGGTCCCGTTGGGGTAAATTGGTACATCAACTTCTAGGGTTCGTAACTTTGGAATAAGATCTCTGTTTGAACCATATGATACCTTGTTAGAAATATTTATTTTTGGACTGCAAATTTCAACTACAAACCCCTACCACAAATTACTTATTTTCTCCCCCCCCCCCCCCAAAAAAAAATACATCGTTTAGGGCCTCAAAATGGCTCTGGAAGTTTGTGACCCGGAAATTTAAATGAGATAGTAATATTACCTCTATCATCTGGTGGCTCATCATTTGTGAAGAGGATGTTGGCACACCCTCGCCAATCCAAACCAGCGTAAGGATAGGGGACCATAATGAAGGATGCTCGTCAACACTGGCTAGCAACTCCAATGCATCATGTGATATTCTCGCGGAAAACTCAGTCTCTACCCTCTTGGGCATCATCTGTTCCCACATGTGCATCCGTGCATCCAACATCGGCCTACGAGGCTGCCGAACAAAAGTAGGCCTCGTCTCTGGAAACCTCTCAACAAATAAAAATAAAAAGCTCTGAAGCAAAAGGGAAGTTGACCCTCCCGTGTGCATGAGCACAACATCTATCTAAGGTTTTACAGAACTGAAAAAAAAAAATGGCAGACCAACTAACAAGTCGTGGCTCCTGTACTAAAGAATCAAGATAAAATAGAAGCGGGAAACTAATGCGTTGCTCGTCGCTGGTGTTGTGTGAAATGGTTGAAATTAGAAGTGAGAGGCACCTCACCTCTTCACTACCAAATGCAGCAATACGTAACTAACCTCCAGAGACCTGAAAATTTGAAGGAGAAAGTATATATGTGCTAATGTATCTCTGGGAGTGTTGGCCACCTATGAAAATTTTGTCAGGCAAACAGGTGGCTAAATTGTTTTATGAGCCTTCAAGAAATACTTTTCCCATGAAAATCTCTCATCCTTGAAGCCTCTGTGTGTCCACTGCCTTTCTAGAAAAGATCCTCACTACTGTTCCCATCTAAAAAGCCTCAATGCCTGTGGAAAACTGTGCTCAGAAAGCCTCCCATTTTCCCTCGTACCTATGCGAGTTTCCCAGCTATCAATATTTTTCCCACTCTTAAAGTTCCCCCTTTGTTTCCCAAAATCCCTCCAAACCCCCTAAAATATTCGTTTCATCCTTCAAACCAAGTGAAAATCCTTCATTTGATTTCAAATCCCCCTTTTACCTCTATCGAAAACCTCCTTTTGGCCTTAAAACACTGTCTCTAAGGCTTAAAAACCCATTTTTCTCTTTAAACTGGCTAGCCCCCTTTGGCCCAGCCCTAGACCACTTCCCCACATGACCCAGGCGCTAAGACCAAGCGCTAGCCGTAAAGCGTTTATCACAATCGGAGAGTTGGAGCGGAGCGCATTTCCTTTGTAAACAGAAAATATCTGACGCGATAGTGTTGTTAGTCCGTCAACCTTGGAAGAAATCACCACCGTTGATCAGCATAGATCTAACGGTCAGCACAAAGTCTTACCACGCCCACCTCATTCCTTTGTAAACCCTCTGATGATGATCTCTGCCGTCAATTCACAGTTTAATCCAACGGCCATCGCAATCTCGCATAATCGCTCATCGTAACTTAGGTTGTGTCACTCTTTGTTCCCTCCGATCATGGTCCAACGATCCAATCCTAAACGTTGAATCCACAACAACCAATGGTCAGGATTGAATCGAGCCCCGCCCATTTCACCCCTACCATCGACCAGTGCCACCGCCAGAGCTCTACGTCACCTGCCTTCATGGAATTTTTCCATTTCTTTTGTATTTCGCCCGATTTCCAAAACCCTTCCATCGTTCATTTTCCACTATCGATCATCGCCCCCATGCATGATCGAACGGTCCCCGTGAATTTCTCCACTAAGCCTTCATCTGTCTAGTCTTCCACCATTTTTGCATTTTCTGGCCTGTTTTCACCGTTCCACTGCATTTTTCACCATTTCTCCATAGTTTCGCCACCATTTCGCAGGCCTTCAAAGCATCCATTCCCCTCCAGCATGGATTTCTTAACAATTTTGTGTGTTTTGCAGGGTACGGGCAGTGGACAACCTCCATGGTTCACAGTCACTGTCACAGTGGCATAGAATGCAGGGAAGACCATTTTCAGGGATTGAAATTATGAAGAAGAGCCTGGGAAGGTGTTATGACATGATTTTCATTAAAAGAATAGAGTTTAACTCTATAAAAGCTTTCCAGAGCCATTAAATCTCAGATTTCACTGACAAAGACAGTCATGAAGCGGCAAAGAGTATCAGTACAGAGTTAAGGGGTTCAAATGCACATTATTGAAGATATTAGGCCTTAATTCAGTATTTTAAAGGAAAGGTACCAGATTGAAGACCTCATGAATCACACAAAGGGCCTAGCATGTAGAAAAAAATATCATCAAGGTTTCACATCAGCAGAAGCCTCCTCCTGAGAAAGGACACAGTACTCGTACTGTTTCAATCTACATTGTGTCCATGAGAAGTTTTCCTCCCTGACAACAGTCCTAATGCTACTAGAGCATTTGTTACACAGTATGGCAGTCCTCATAGTCACTTATCTACCTTTTTTTTTATTCACCAGAGTACTGCAGTGGTGCTACAGCAAAGTACATCAAAGAACATACCTGGAGTAAATTTCAGCCTGCCGAAGACCACTCTTTCATCCAAAAAGTACAGAAGTTAGATGCATAGACATTTAAGCAGAATGGGCCTCGAGCCTCTCTCCCTGCTCTGTTTTAATGAATCATTTAGTGTTTCATCTACCTCCTCCGCCTCTCTTTCAGCCATAAAACTCATGAAGAAAATCATTGTAAGGTTGTTGATCGGATATCTTCAAATTGTAAGTTGTTTCTCTTGAGACATAGTTCTCTGTGTAAAGTCGTAAGATAGGCTAAGGAAGATGTTTTCAGACTGAATATCAAGCTATTGGCAATGTTGTACATGACTGGTATTGCTCTTTAATATGACAAGCACATTTCTTTGGATCCTGATTTAAAGCAGCGGTGATGTTTCCCTATCTTTGTCTTTGTTTTACCTAGTAGTTCATTACATTTCATTTCTTCTGGCACGCATCAGAAATCTAGCATAGGATTTACCCTTATTAGGTACCCTATGTTTCTGCTCTCCCTGCCTTCAATTTTTTCTACTATATGTGTTATCTAAGGATTGATTTCAAGTTAATTTAACTAGTGTAGTGGTCAAATATACTGCTAGCTGATGTATGAATTAATGAATTTGTTCTTAGATGTTATTGTTAGGATTTAATTGAATGAATTGGGATACTGGGAGTTTAGAATTCTGTCTCTATCTCACTAGGATCCTTTTTAATTAATTGTACCTTTCTAAGTTCCCTTAAGTTGGATGCCAAAGCATTGAGAGTTCAAAGTCTCTCTCTGATCTCAGGTTTTCACCTTAGTGTTCTAAACCTTTAATGTTTCCTTGTCTGAAGAGTTAACCTTTAGGTTTTGGATAACAGGTTGTCCAACAGCATGTCTTGTCCCTGGATCTGATTCCTAAAGGTCACCTTGGAGGTTTCCTTGCTTTCACTTTCTTTCTTGCCTTTTCACACCACACTATCATCTTTAAGATCCAATGCTTTAGATGACTAGCCCAACTGAAAGCCTACATATTGAACAGCAAGTAAACCCTTTCCTGACTCCATTTTCCCAATGGTCTCGAGTGTTCTCTGAGTTATCTCTCTTTAGCCTAAATTCTCTTTTCTCATCCTTGCCTTATATTGAAAACTTCCTTTCTTGATTCCCAACAACCAAACAAAAACCAAACTAACAAAACCAAGCCTTATAACTAGCCTAATATCTTAACACAGAGCTTCAAAGACATAAGACCTTTGCCTATATGGAGAGATCCCTCTCTGGACCCAGGAGGGCTAGATCCTAGGGTTTGAAAGTGGTTTTGATGTTGTCTCATCTTTTGGTATTGCCAAACTGCGAAAACATGGGAACCCCAACATAATGGCAACTCCACTTGGGAAATAGAGACCAATCAGCCTAGGTTTGGCAGTAAATCACTGCAGTGGACTGTAAAATCTTAAATCCTCCACCTGGTGACTCCACAATACCTATATGATTAGAAGATTCCACTGGTGATCAGTAGGCCTGCTAATTATCTTGGTTCACATAAGACTCCACTGGGAGACCAGCCTTCATAACAACATCAACCATAATAGAAGTAGTAAGTAGGATTAAGCTACTTGATTCAAAAACAGCATTCTGGCTTCAAGAACTGTTCACACAAGAGCTTATACTAACCCAAACCCACCTGGATTAGCTGAAAATCCTGAGAGCATCCTCAAGAAATCTTCTGCGCCTAAAATACCAACTATTTCCAGTCACATCCACAGAGCTAACTCTGCACCGGAAGACTTTACAGCTCTATCAAACCCACTTGTTGACCTAGACTCTCAAAACAGTTTACCTAGAACTAGGTCATTCAATGCTCTAGACCAGCCAGACCTTGAGTTTCCTGGTTCACCACCTCAAAGTGGTCAACACATTAGGGACAGAGAAACCCCTCCATCTACACCTCTTGATATTCACTTCATTCAAAACTTGGGACTCTGTCATCCTAAATCATCTCAACAGACTCCTGTTGGTCCTGGTATCCCTGTCATCTATATACCAGCTACTCAAGCCAACCCCTTACCTCCTCAAAATACCATCATGGCAGCCTAGTATGCACCTCTGGTTTTACCCCAGCCTCTAGTGCCCTTGCCCAATGATTATCAATCAAAGATCCCACACTTCACTACAAAAGAATCTACTATAGCTCAGCACCATGTAGACAGGATGGAAGATTCTTTTGACTACATGGAGATAGATGATGATACGGTCAAAATGAGAATCTTTGCCCAGAGCTTAGGAGGTGATGTGAAGAAATGGTTTAAAGGCCTACCTCCTAATAGTATCCAAGACCTACCTGCTTTATATCAGACTTTCATAAAAAAATGGGAAGTTAAGGCCAACCCTCTCCAAATCTTAGCAGAATACAAGAACCTGAAAAGAAACGTAGGAGAGAGTGTCCATGACTACTCTACAAGGTTCAACAGTGTTTATAACACTCTTCCCCCGCACATGAAACCTCCCCAAGGTATGGCTCTAGCAAAATATCCTGAAGGCTTTGATGTCGACATGGCCTACCATCTTAGGGAGAGAGATTACAACACATTGGAAGACATGCAAAAAGGAGCAGTGAGTGTAGAGGCTAACATGATTGAGAAGAAATCAAGATTGAGAGCTTAGAAAAGGGTGACATATAGAGATGACACTATAACTTCCACATCTGACCCCAATTATGACCATCTATCTGAAAACGTGGAAAGGCTGCAATAAATGATGGAAAAAATGGTTGTCACAGTTAGTAATCAGAACAGAAACCAAAATCATAACGAGAACTAGAACTTTAGAAGAAACAACACCACTCCCAACAAACAAAGAGACTCAGATCAGCAAGTCATTCCCCCATTTCTAGAGAACTTTCTTGATGAAGATGAGGGAATCATAGAAGAGTCTGAGGGAAACACAATAAACATGTTTGAAGTAGAAAACTCAATCCATGATTGTTCCACGGAAGAAGATCAGCCCTTGCCCTCGTATTGGGATAAGGAAAGATTAGAATCTGAGGATTACAGACTTGGATTTGAAAATTCCATCATGCAGGTCAGAGAACAGTATGAACTTAGGAGAAAAAAGAGCCTAGACACTCCCAAACCAAAGGCTTCGGAGACTACCATCAAGAAAAGGCCTGAGAAAACTTCTAAAGTAACTGCTGAAAGTAACAAATCACCAGTTGAGAGTTCTGGGAAGAACAAAGAAAGGGACAACCAAAACACTGATAAACAAATTCAACCAACTAGCAGCACTGGCACTGCAGTTAGTGCTCCTGATAAAACAGTTCCTAATCCTGTACATAATGAGAATCAGCACACTGAGCCTGCCACTAAGGTGGTGGCTAACAAAACAGAGTTGAGCACCCCAAAGAGTCAGTCCACTTTCAATTTGGAGAGTGAGGTTGCGAAAATTAAAATCCTCATCCCACTCTCTGAGCTGGCCACTCAGGATGTATATAAAGGCCAAATTTTGAAGGCTTTAAATCTAGGTTAAAACAGTGACACTGTCAATCTGAATGATGATCAACCAACCCTTCTGTTTGTTCCAAAGATAGAAGGGAAGTTTCAGGAAGGGGTAGTACCCCCTTTCTATATCAGTCTCAATATCCACGACAAGATCCTCCACAATGCAATGCATGACTCTGGGGCCTCACACAACCTGATGCTTAAGGTAGTTATGGAAAGGTTAGGCCTAGATATTACCCGCCCCTACAAAGACTTATATTCGTTTGACTCTAGCAGGGTAAAGTGTCTCGGACTGATCAAAGATTTATGTGTGAACTTAACCCAGATTCCAACCAAATGTATGGTCATGGATGTTGTGGTGGTGAATGTGCCACCTAAGTATGGCATGCTACTATCGAGGTCATGGGGATCCAAGCTGCAAGGTACAATGCAGATGGATGGGGCATATGCCACAATCCCTGTCCTTAACCAGCTTCAAAGACTGTATAGAGAGGCACAAATGAAATTCCTGGTCAGCAGCCCTGAAAATCCTGAAAATTCACCTCTGTACTCTGTGCACACAGATTTAGACTCCTTTATCCTTTGCAATGATGAATCCTTAGAGGAGACAGAATTCAAAATCAGAGATTCAAAAAATGAAATAGAAACCTGGAGTGAACAAGAAATAGAATGCAATCAGCTAGCTAGTCACCTCACTAAATTCCATACACATCAGGGAGAGAAAAACCCCCCACACCACGATGCAGACCCCACACCTCAACATAGCAGAGAAGCCAACGTTAGGGAAGAAAATGATGTTAAACCAGAGAGTGAAATTTTATGGGAAATAAATTTCGATGGGTCCTGTACTAGAAAGACTGCAGGAGAAGGGGTGTGGTTACATAACACAGAGAGTGACTATGCAGAGATTCATGCCTTCAACCTGAACTTCAAATGTACAAATAATATCGCAGAGTATGAGGCTCTTATCCTAGGCTTAAATCTGTTGAAAAAACTAGGAGCCTATAGGATAACTGTGCATGGAGACTCTAAGTTGATCATAAAACAGGTGAATGGTGAATACACAGCGAAGCACCCCAGGTTGAGAGCATACAGGAATGACGCTATGGATTTATTGAAAACCTTTGTAGAATATGAACTGGTATTTGTTCCTAGGAGTCAGAACTTAATTGCAAATGGATTAGCCTGTATAGCTAGTTCATATCACAAGCCTCCTAGTGTCCAAAAAATCATCATTCAAACCAAATTCAGACCTGCAGTGCCGAATAACGAAAAATATTGGCAGGTCTTTGAGGGTGATAAGCAAATTAAAGATTTCTTGATAGGCAGGAATGAGTTTGAATTTTTCGATTCAGACTCTAAATCCGATGATAGTTGCCTAAGTGAAGAACCCTTAGACGAGGAAGAACCACCCTGTAACATAGAAATAAACACTTTAAACAAACAGATTGGAAATCCAAATGAAGAATGTGAAAACACAGATTTTGAGGAAGTAGAGGTGCTGCAGGCCAAATATAAGAACATTCCCCGAGGTCTGGCACCTTTAGAGGATCTTTTCGACTTCGATGATGTAGCGAAAAAGCCCACTATAGAACACTCAGACTCTGATGTCGAGGAATGCAACATAGGCACTGAGGATAAGCCTAATATGATTAAGTTGGCTAAGTCCCTGCCTGCAGACATGAAGAAGAAATATATTGACCTATTCAAAGAATTCGTCGACATGTTTGCCTGGAACTATGAGGACTTGAAAGCCTATGACACAAACGTTATACAGCACAAAATAACTTTGAAAGAGAACCAGAAACCCTTCAGACAGAAACTTCGTAGAATAAACCCAAAACAATTGCCTACAGTGGAAAAGGAAATAAAGAAGATGTATGAGGCAGGAATAATAGTTCCTGTGAGGTTCTCTGACTGGGTCTCAAACCTTGTAGCTGTGAGAAAGAAAACAGTTGAGATCAGACTGTGCATAGGTTTCAGAAACCTTAACAGAGCCTCACTTATGGACAACTACCCGTTACCAAAAATGGAACACGTTCTTCAAAGAGTAGTAGGCTCAAAAAGGATCTCCCTGTTAGATGGTTTTTCAGGTTACAACCAAGTTTTAGTACTCCCAGAAGACCAGCTCAAGACCACTTTCACCACTCCATGGGGCACCTTTATGTATGTAAAAATGCCTTTTGGAATGATGAACGCTGGTGCAACCTTCCAATGAGAAATGGACATAGCTTTTTCGGATGAAATAGGACACTTGATTGTAATCTATCTGGATGACATAACAGCCTATTCCAAGACTGATGAAGAACACCTAAAACATCTAAGAAGATTTTTTGAAAAATGTAGAAGGTTCGGTCTATCATTGAATCCTAAAAATATTGTGTTTGGGCTGCAAGAAGGTAAGCTCCTCGGCCACATCATATCTGAGAAGGGAATTGCGATAGACCCACAAAGAGTTGAGGGAATACTACAAATCACACACCCGAGAAACATTAAAGAGTTACATTCCTTCATTGGGAAAATTAACTTCTTAAGGAGGTTTATTCCCAACCTAGTTGAACATCTCAGGAATATGACTGACATGCTGAAGAAAGGTGTAGGGGTTAAGTGGACTGTTGAGGCTAAAAAATATTTTGAGTCAGTTAAACTTGCACTCACCCGCGCTCCTGTCCTAATCAGCCCAGACTTCTCAAAGGATTTCCTGATATTTTCATTTGCCTCCAAGCATACAGTGGCAGCAGTTCTCCTGCGAGAAAAATCCAGAGGGAATGGAACAGCCTATTTCTTTCTTCAGCAAAGCTCTGAGGTATGCACCCTTGAAATAAAACATAATGGAAAAACAGGCCTATGCCTTGGTAAAGGCCTTGAAAAACTTTAGGGTGTATATATTGCATTCTCACACCATAGCCTACGTGCCAAACATAGTGGTTAAAAACATTTTGTACCAAGACCCGGATGGGAAGAGGGGCAAATGGATTGTTGTAATCTTCGAATATGACCTTGAGATAAAACCCACAAAACTGATTAAGGGTCAGGGCCTAGCTCAAATAATGGTTGAATCAAATTTACAAGCCCTTGACATAAACATGGTAGATGCCTTGGATGAGCAGGAAGGATTGCCTAATCCCACTGTCGAGGAGCAGTTTCAAAACTCTCCTTGGTATTCTGATATCATGTATGTGCTCACAAACCTCAATTCCCCTCCTGAACTATCAAATACTAAGGCTAGATTCCTGAAGCTAAAAGCCAGAAACTATTGCATATTGAATGAATGTTTATACTGGAAAAACACAAATGGCCTATTTCTTAAATGTTTGCCTGAAACTGAAGCAGAGAGGATTAAACAAGAGTTCCATGCAGGAGAGTGTGGAGGCCACCTGAACTGGAAAGCCACTGCTAACAAAATACTCAGAGCTGGCTATTATTGGCCTACACTTTTCAATGACATCCATAAGATGATAATTTCCTGCCATAAATGCTAGATCTTCGAAGGCAAAAGAAAGCTCCTCCCTCTACCTTTACAACCCATCACTTTTGAAGGTCCCTTTATGCAATGGGGCCTAGATTTCATAGGAGAAATACACCCTGCCTCTTCTGCACAAAATAAGTGGATCCTAATAGCCACAGACTACTTCACTAAATGGATAGAGGCCATACCTTCTAGGAATGCCACTGGTGGGGCCCTTGTTTTTTTTTAGTTTTGAAATCTTGGCTAAACATTTTGAATTTTGACCCTTTTTGACTTGCGGTATGAATACACATGGCAACCGCGACCGCGCCGCAACTATCAGGAGTCGCGGAGCTATCAAGGTGGCGCGGAAGCATGTGATAGCTGGAGATAGAACAGGGACAAGTGCAGACGAGGGAAACACACAGCAGAAGACATAAAGTAGAAAACGTAGATAATAGGAGAGAAGCCGGGAGAAGCCGAAGTAAAGCCACAGAGGAACTGATAGTCGCACGAGCGGGTGAATAAATAACAGTCACCCGGCTGAAACAAGAAGGATGCTGAAGAGGTTGCGAGGCTCGAGACAGGGAAAGACGCATAGAGCAGCTGCAGAGGAATCATGCATGTCCTTCCTATGGCTCTCTGTCCTCTCTATTCTACCTTTATGTTCCGAAATCCATCTGTATCAGATTTGTAAGCTATCAGTGAGAATGCCATGTAATCATGTGTTCTTCCAAGAGATTAATATAATGGAAAGTTGTTGTCTCAATAATTTTTCTACGTGCTTGTAATGTGTTTATGCTGGTTTAAAATTTTATTTGCAAATGTCTGAATGCGTATTAAGTAATCTTGCGTATATAACTCTGTATATGTAATGGATGCATTTTCCTTCATTAGTTGCGGGTTTTTTCCTTGCCATTGATCTCATCCCCTTCTGCATGTGGTTGCGGCACGCCTCGGGTGAGACGCACTGCTCTCCAGAGCAGGGTGAAAATGCCGGCATGTTCCTAGACTACACCGGACCCCTTTGTTGGCCACAACTCTTGAACCTGGGTCTTGTCCACGAGACCTGACTTCTCGCCAAAAAATGGTTCCGTTTCCGGGACCTGCATGTTCTGAGGGGATCTAGATCATGGTATCGAGGATTTTTGAAGGAGCGATACGGCGATGGTGGGATGATCATCTTGACCAGTTCATTGTTCAGCAAGCAGAGCTGACCAAGAAAAAGGAAGCGGCGATCAAGGAGCTTGTTATTTTTTCTGACTCAGCCAGTGATACGTACGAAATTTTCTGGGGAAGGTTCCCTACGGACCTTTACAATTGGTTGCGGAGGTTGCGAGCGACGGTGCCCCAAGAAGGCTTGCGGAAGATAAACCACAGGTGGGCGCACGTAGATCTGGTGGCACTTCATCGGGTAGACACTGAACTAACCCGCGCAGTGGATTTCTAGGTAAGGACCACGTTGGAAGGATACACTGTGGAGTTTGCTGCTGAGTGCTATCAATCCTTCTCGAAAGCCAAGGTTGTTTTCCACTCAGGGCTAAGAGGGAAGCTGTTGAAAGAGATTCCGATGTGGGTCAAGGCTCTAATGGTGGACGAAGGGTTGATTGAATTCCACAAAACAAGTATGGAAGCGTAAACCTCCCGTGCTGGGGGAAGGGTTGAGGGAACCGATGCTATGTAGAATGTGAAAGTGGGGGTGGGGAATGGATGTTGAGGCCGCATGCAAGTTGCGGGAGCGACGTGCGCATCGGCGGGCATAGATTGCCGATAGGTGGCGAAGAAGGGTAATGAGGGATTTGAAGAGAAGAGAGATCGAGAGGAAAAATTAGAAGGAGGCGCCTCAGAGGACGGGAATTATGGGTTTGGATACCCGGGAAGGAAACGGGATAGCAGTGGAAGTGCAGTGGGTGCATGGGAGCCCAGCGACGCGAGAAAGAGAGATTGTGACTAGCGAAGATAATGGAAATATGCAGCCCAAAGAGAGTTCCGATGATGAATGGCACGGCGTGATGCAGCAGATGTTTCAAGATCAGACAGCACCCACCCCTCCAGGCAGCCCTACTTCTCACCTTCTGCATGGCCAGGATCCCGACCTTCCCCTGGTACTGTATCAACCTTTAAGTAATATTTTTATTCAGTTACAAGCATTGAGTCGGTCATACAATAGTTCATCAGTGTCAGTAACGCCAGGTAATAGCAGCGTTACTAGTAGTGGTATTTTTCCTAGTGGGACCGTTACGCAACCAGGACCTGGAGGCTTTATCCTGGTCAATTCTCTGCAAGTACACATGGCTGGATCTTTCACCCGGTATCCAAAATTTTCTGGCTGGGGCAATGATGATGTAGAGCAGCACTGGTACCTGTGCGAAGCCATATGGAGGGCTCGCCAGATGCCAGATGCTGGGAAGTTAATAGAATTCCAAACCACGCTCAGAGAGAGGGCTCTGCGATGGTTTATCAAGTGGTCCGAGGCTCATCCTAACCCCGTAATTGCGGACGTGAAGCGGGATTTTTTCCGCGAATTCAAGCTTCCCCAGACAAACCAGCAGGGCATGTCAGAGCTGTGGGAAATTAAGCAGAAGGAAGGTGAGACCACGTGGGAGCTGATGCGGCGATTCAAGGACGCGATCGGGAAACTTAGCTACCCAATCGATCCAAACCACCAGAGGGACTGGTTCATCAAGGCTCTGCTCCCCTTGACACGAACCCCCCTCACTCAGCAGAAGATTGATAACCTACAGGACGCTTTGGAGCAGGCCATGAAGATTGAAGCCATGGCGCGCTACCCCCGGAGCGCGGGCGGCCGCCGTCCTTCTTTGATAGGGTTGCAACACCAGATTTCCAGCTTGATTGAAAAGCTCAAGGAGCTTCAGCCAGTGAGACCAGCACGACTGAATGTTTGGTGTACTCATTGCCTGGTCAAGGGCCACGTAGCAACCGAGTGTCCTCGGTTGCGCGGCGTGGGAGCAGGACCCTCGGTCACAGCAATCCAAGGGGGTCCACCACCAGGGGGTGGGGCGGCAATGAACCCGCAGGGAGTCTACCAGCCGCAACAGACTTACGCAGGGTTCCCACCGCAACCGGGTTCCTCCACCACGGAGTACTGCGAGATTTTCCAGACGCTAGGGCATCCTCCTCGGCTATGCCCGATATTACAGAAGTACTCCATGGTCCCGAATAATATATACTGTGAATTTTGTGTGTCCACGACTCACAACACTGATCAGTGCAGGGCGCTTTACGCACTTGCGAATCGACTGGGTCGTCCCTCGTACAGGGTGAACGAGGCTCCAAGGGGAAGAGGTGGCGAAGGCATGCGGGGAGGCCGCACAGGCGGACGCGGTCTGGCAAAATGTTACAACTGTGACCAGGAGGGTCATGTGGCTCAAGAGTGTCCCCTTCCGCGACGACCCTAGTGTTCCCAGTGCCGGGTCAATGCCCACGCTATAGAAGACTGTCCGGAAATCATCAAGAAGTGGGAAGAACGGGCGAGGCAGAGGGGAGCGAATCTGATAAACTCAGAGCCGCGAGGGACCGCCACCCCAGACTTGCAGAACGTCGCAATCGTGATGAGGGGGGGAAAGAAGACTGGAGAGGATGCCCACGGGAAGGAGCCAGCACAAGTGGTTCGGCCGGCATCACCGAAGAAGTTGATCAGGCCCGAAGTCCAGAAGAAGTATTTCCAAGAGGCAGTTGAGGCATTCGCCCAGTTGCGGAACGAGGGAGGTTTGGAGGAGCCCGTGCTGCTGGAATCTGGTGCACAGAACGTCGCAGGTACGGTGGTCGAGGATTGGCTCCGGCTATTCCTTAGGATTGTTGACAGTGCTGCGCTGCGACAGCAGCTCAAGTATGCTTTGGACGGAGCACTGCAGGGGCGCACAGAACTTAGAGATCCGGCAGACGTTGGCCCTCAATACGTGCAGCGTGTCAAGCGGAACAAGCAACGAACGGGCAAAGAATTCCGGCTTAACACGCAGGTCGCAGGGTTCCAAATCAGTGACACCATGTTGGACTTGGGGTCCGACGTCAAAATTCTGCCACGAAAGACATGGGAGGCTCTTGGAAGGCCACGGCTGACCTACTCACCTATCCAACTCAGGATGGCGAACCAGTATTGCATTTTGCCAATCGGCCGGCTCGAGGGCGTCGAGGTCGACGTTGCGGGGGTGAAGACATACACCGATTTTGAGGTTATTGATATCATGGGTGACAAGGATCCCTATCCTGCCTTACTCGGCATTGATTGGGCTTTTGAGAATTATGCCATCATCGACCTTAAGAAGGAGCTGATGATCTTTGAGGATGGGGAGGTACGGGTCACCTAGCCTCTCGACCCGTATCAGGGCCCGCGATATACAGAAATGGTGGACAATCGGGAGGATGCTCAGATGATGGACCATCTCTATCAGATGACTGCAGGAAAGCGGGACGATTATATTAACCCGACCGCGACTGGCTCTATCAGTTGGCGGAGTGTGCAGAGCTCGAAGCTCGGATCTGAACTCGCTTGGGAAGACTGGCAGCAAGGGGGGTATGAGACCACCACGAGGAGATGTGCCTCCATTTCCCAAGTCCGATGGGTAGGGACTGAAATCCGCGGATATCCCACATTGTCGAACATACAAGCAGTCAATACTTTTATTACCAAGGTGGAAGACATGGTCCCAGCTGAAAGCCGGATGCCACTTTTGGATGTGGCCTTGCAGTCCACGTCGGCACGGTGGTGGAAAAATCACCGCAACACTCTGTTGCGATGGGAGTGCATGGCGGATGCTCTGCGGGCATGCTTTAAAGAGGACGAAGGACCCTGCAGTACGCTTAAGTATCATGGAACTTCCGACCCGCGACACCACTTGCGGGCCTGCGAGGAACAGTGGCGTAGCACCCGGTACCCTGAGGAGCTGTGGGTCCATAGGTTTATCCACTCCCTGGGTACAATTCCCCAGGCCTGGTACCTGGAGGAAGAGTGGAAACGGGGCACTGGCTCTTGGCAGGCAGTCACGGACAAGTTTGTGCGGTGCTTCTTGTTCGAAGGGGAGACGGTGTAGGAGTCTCAGGCCCTACAGGAAGTCAAGGAGGTTTTGTTTTTTTTCCATCCCGAGCCTGATGGGGGCCCGGTGGTGTCACGACCTGAGGTCAGGCGCGAGTTGGTTTGCCACCGGATTGATGGCGATCCGGAGGACGATAGCATGGAGGACCTCAGGCATCTCTATTTCGACGAAAGGGAAGGCAAGCGGAGTATCAGTGAAGAGCCGACGACTGAAGGAGTTCATTTACAGCCCCTAAAGACAAAGAAGCTGAACATTGGAACAGACGAGAGACCCAAGCTCGCAACGGTGGGAGATTACTGGGACGAGGAGACAACCAAAGAAATTTTCAACCTCCTCCGGGAATACGAAGATTTGTTCCCGTCATCGGTTGCAGACCTGAAGGGGATCAAGGGGGATCTGGGCGAGATGCGCATCACGTTGAAACCAGGGGCCAGGCCGGTGAAGCACCGACCCTACCGGTTGAACCCACGTATCAAAGAGAAGGTCAAGATGGAGGTTGACAAGATGCTGGCTGCAGGTCTCATCTTTCCAGTAGAAGAAGCAGAGTGGGTGAGTCCCATTGTCATCCAGAACAAGAAGGACAAAGCGGAGATCCGTGTCTGTGTAGATTACTGGAGCCTGAACAATGCCTGCATCCACGATCCGTTTCCCACTCCCTTCAGCGATGAAGTCCTAGATCACGTTGCGGGAAACGAAGCTTATTCATTCACTGATGGCTTTTCGGGTTACCATCAGGTGCACATTACCGAGGAAGACAAAGCAAAGACGACATTCACCACTGAGTGGGGATCATTCGCATACCACGTTATGTCGTTTGGTCTGAAGAACACACCGGCTATATTTTCCCGGATTGTCATTGCTGCTTTCCGGGAGTACATTCACAAGTTCTTGGAGGTCTACATGGATGACTGGACCGTCTACAGCCTGTTGAAGAATCACGCCTCCCTGTTGCGTGTTATGTTTGACCGGTGTCGTCAGCTGCAGATTTCCTTGAACTTGAAGAAATGTATTTTTGCAGTTCCATTCGGCACACTCTTGGGCCACGTGGTGTGCAAGCAAGGGGTCTGCGTTGATCCCGCCAAGGTCACGGTCATCGTCCATATGGAGGACCCCGAGACCGTGAAGCAGTTGCGAGCACTGCTTGGGCACACAGGGTATTACAGGCGGTTTATTCGCAACTACGCAAAGATTACGGCCCCTCTGGAGAAACTGTTGCGAAAGTCAGAGGTGTTTCATTGGACGGCGGAGTGCAGAAAGGCACTTGACACCTTGAAGGAGAAGTTGACAACGGCGCCCATACTTGTTCACCCCGACTGGGATAAGCAGTTCCATGTGCATATTGATGCGTCCGGTATTGCACTTGGAGCTGTATTGGCGCAACCCAGGGAGACGACAGTTGACCACCCGGTGTACTTCGCCAGCCGTCAGTTATCGAATGCAGAGAAGAACTACACCACGACCGAGCGGGAGGCGTTGGCGATGGTGTACTCCCTCCAGAAGTTCCGCCACTATCTTCTGGGCGGCAAGTTCACATTCTTCACGGACCACTCTGCATTGAAGTATCTGGTGAATAAGCCTGTGTTGGAAGGAAGAATCTGTCGTTGGCTACTACTCTTCCAGGAATTCACGTTTGAAGTGATTGTGAAGCCTGGCAGGTTGAATGTTGGTCCCGATCATTTATCCAGGTTGGAGACGGAAGAGAATGAAGGATCGTTGGACGATAAGCTGCCGGATGTCGACCTCTTTCGGGTCAAAGCAGTACCAGATTATCTGGCTGACATTGCCACTTATCTGACCACGGGACAGTGCCCTCCGGATTACACCCCGCTTCAGAAACGCCACCTGGTTGTCCGGGCGGCCGACTACCAATTGATCGCGGGGCAGCTGTACAAACTGGGCCTTGATGAGGTGTTGCGCAGGTGTGTTCTCGACCATGAACGGGAAGCAGTGATGTGGGAATGTCACAGTGGTGTTGCAGGAGGGCATGTGGGTGTGAAACCCACCGCAAGGAAGGTGCTCCAAGCTGGCCTGTGGTGGCTGACGGTACATACTGACTGTAAGGCCTATGTGAAGCGTTGCGATGTTTGCCAGCGGACGGGAAGGCCTTCGCACCGGGACGAGCTCCCGCTACATCCAGTGCATGTGTTGCGGCCGTTTGAAAAGTGGGTTGTTGATTTCGTAGGTCCCATCGCCCCGGTCGCCAGACACTCCAAGGCCTGGTACATCATTACCGCCACGGATTACCTCACACGGTGGGCTGAGGTAGCAGTGGTACACGACTGCTCGGCAGAGACCACTGCCCGGTTCATCTTCGAACACATCATCAGCCGCTTTGGCTGCCTATGGAGCTTGACCAGCGATCAGGGTACGCATTTCAATAATGCCACGGTCAAGTCACTACTGGACACATTTATGATTCAGCATCACAAAAGCAGCCCATACCACCCACAGGCCAATGGTACTGTGGAAGCATTCAACAAGATTCTCGAAAAGGGCTTGACTAAAATTTGCAATGCTCAGCGCGATGATTGGGACGAGCGCCTCCCAGCGGCATTATGGGCCTACCGGACCACAGTGAAACGGTTGACCAACCAGACGCCATTCCAGTTGGTGTATGGCCGGAAAGCTGTGATTCCCGCCGAGTTCACTGTACCCAGTCTTTTGATCGCAACGTCCCTTCAATTCTCAGACGAGGAGTCACTTCGGGAACACCTCCAGGAACTACAGGAGCTGGATGAGGCCCGATTCCTGGTGGAATTCCACCAGAAGGTTCAGAAGGCCAGACAGAAAGCATGGCACGACCGCCACATCAAAACCAAAGCCTTCCAAGTTGGCGGCAAAGTTCTCTTATATGACAGCCAGTTCCAGAAGTTTCCAGGCAAGCTCCAGATGCACTGGTTGGGACCCTACTTTGTCATCGAGATCCGCGACTCCGGAGCCGTTCGGTTGGCACAGCTGGACGGTACAGTTCTTCCTAGGTGGGTGAATGGCGCACACCTGAAACCCTACCAGGAGTAGGTACCTTTCACTTTTCATCAATAACTCTCGCAACCGAGAGAACCCGTAGAGTAGCTTAGTCAAATAACTCTCCCGCAACCGGGATGAGCGTAGGGAGTCTTTTCCATTCATAGGCAGTCTGTCAAATAAATGGTCAGTTGCGGGTACCTCACCGCAACCGACTGTGGTCGAGGCGGACCAGTCCAGCGTGTCACAGTGCCAGTCCAGCGTGTCGTTCGCGTAGGATCCATCCCCGTGCCAGTGTCAGTCCAGGTCATTTCTGTCAATCCTTTTGTCAGTCCGTAGGATCGCTCAGATCTGCGTCATAAATTACCATAAGTAGACAGTAATTGTACCGTAATCATTTTCCATCACCCGCAGCTCCCTCAGCCGTCGCGCTCGCCCATCTCCCCATGACGCCGTCAGCAGCTGTCAGACTACACACAGGCATGTGATTGATCACACGATTATCGCAGGAAAGAAAGATAGCAAGAATTAATTGTCGTTATGGAGTCTCATCAACTCTGCGCGTGCCAGTAGATGACATAACTTGCATGAAGGCTATCAGCACGAGAATGACGGACCAGTTCAATTTGGAAGTTGCAGCGACTCCAGAGCAATTGCAGCCTCAAAGCGCACTGCACCCAGAAGGAAACTCCAGAAGAATCCTCCAAGTTTACCAGCGTCGCGCCAAGACGCCGAGGGCTCTCCTATCCATCCCCGAACCAGTATTGGACAGCCGAATTCACCACGTAGAGTCGCTAGTGGGCAAGTATGACAATGCAGCATGTATGGACGCCAACCTGTCCGACCCAGTTGAATTCCCCCACCTCCATTGGCAGACCTACATGGAGCATCATTATACGCCAGGCAGCAGCTCCAACAGTCGGATGCGACCAGAATTCAGGGGCATACAACAGTCGTCCTTGATGCATTTGAGGACTCTTCCAGTTTTCGGAACTACGGGACCGGCCCTGCAATGCACCCGGTTTCTCCTCAGTCGGATACAAAACGGGTCCCTGTGGCTCAATGAGGAAATTCCAATCCATGCCGAAGACATTCATCGGCTTACAGGGCTGTCTCAAAATGGTGCAGATGTCTCCGCTGCCGGCCAGACATCCTCCAAGCGCGCCCGGAAGTCGGGTGACTCAGACCTGTACACCAAGTATGGCACTCGCCGGGGGGGCAAAGGTGAAAAAATTGATTTGATCATTAAGCCATAAATTGGGTTCGCTTGCTACCTTATCGCTAGCAAGACGATGCGGCACTACACGAAGGGAGAGTGCACTCTGGACACAATCTCCATTGCGGAGCACTTCATCTAGGGCGTCAGGTTGAATTAGTGCTCTTTTGTGCTAAAAGAACTCTTCGCGGCCTGCGAAGAGAACTACAAGAGAACCACCATTTTCATTTACGGTTACTTGATTTTAGCTTTCTCCATGTGGAAATGGCACCTTCCTCCCATCCAGATGCCGGCGGAGACTACCGCGAGCCAGCCTCTCGCGATGAAATACACCCCCTGGTAGGTGTCCTTGGACCCCAGCACCAAACAGGTGAACGCGAAATCGTTCCGGGCATGGTACGGGATGATGACAGATGTGGTGACCAACCAGCAACGGGTGCCCAGGCACCTGTTGGATGAGTATAGTGAGCAGGTGTGGTTTGGGGTCAGCCACAGGCAGACCTTCCTCCGGCCAACTTGCGTGTCAGACACCACCTTCCACATGGCACCCCTCAGATTCCAGTTGAATGATGACACCTTTCACCATGACATCTCTGCGTGGCCGGGGGTCATCAAGCACGTCCGCGACGGGATCACCCGCTATAACTTTGAGCGGATGCTGCCGGCACAGCGGCCTGCCGCGACCGGCGCAGCGGGATCCTCACAGGTTGCGGCGGAACCTCCACAGGATGCAGCTGAGACCGCACAGGACCTGCCCGAATCGCTGGTCCCCATCGTACAACACCTCAATGCCCAGGTACGACGACTTAACGTGGTAACCCAAGTTGCTTCAAGTGGTGCTCCTTTATTTCCCTCCTTTGCTGAATTTCAGATCGGTCGGTCTCGTGCTCCCTCCAATACCGCCCCTCTCATTTCTCCCTATTCATCTTGCAGAGGGGGTCCTGTCCTGCACCAGGTCCTCCTTTACCTCTCCACACCCTTGGTCTGAAGATAACTTCTCAAGAGTCTCTGGTGTGTGACCTACTATTTCCTTTTCTCCCTGGAAAGCTTTGCGGAATACCGCCCCTCTCATTTCTCCCATTCCCACCAACCTGTTCACCTCTGCCACCCCTATCATCACACCGATAGGCGAAACGGGCCTAGAACCCGATTCATCAAACCCCCCTCCATCCAAGAGAGCCCGCATTGCTGTCACCGATCTCGTGGTGAATCTTACCGACGATGATCCACCAGCCACTCCACTCCCAGGAGCGTTGATTCCGGAGGAACCTCTGATCGATCCGTCAGAGTTCCTCAACATTCGTCTCCCCCATACCCCTTTCACCCCATCCACCGCTCCCTCCACCAGCCGTCCACCTGCCACCTCCTCCAATCCATCCAACTCATCGGCCACTGTCTCAGATCCTCTCATCCGAGAACTTTTCGGAGGTGACCACGGGGTGGAAGTCACCTCCAGTACTGTTGCCGTGGTACCGCCAGTTGACCCCGTGGCCACTCCCCAGGATCCTCCCTCTACTATATCTACCAGGTTAACAAATGGTGGGGCTGATTCGGCTGACCCTCCCCCAGACCATACCACGCAGCAAGACCGGCCGGAATCCGATATGGCCACCTTGATGCAGCAGCAGACGCCGGTCCATCCTCCAGAGACCTCAAACCGATCAGTGGCCAGTGGCCAACCTTCGCAGGAGCGGGTGCTGGAGCAGGGCACACCCAGCACGACCAATGCAGAACCATGGAGTACAGCGCAGCTGTGCCTACTCATTTAGCGAGCGGCCCTAAAGGCCGAACAAATTCACACAGAGCTGGAGCAGCGGTGTACCGAGCAGCTTAATCAGATCACGGCGCTTACTGAACAGCGCAATCAGCTGACTAGGGAGAAGACCTACCTACAGGAGCAGGTCACCGTTGCTGCTCAGGCGTTCTCTGACTTATGGCCCACTGCAATGGCTCATTATGCCCCACTTCCTGCCAATATAGTGGAGGACAATGTAGCAATCCAGGCTCACCACCTCCGGGCTGTTTTCACTGATCTATGCAGGGAGAACCAGGAACTCTAAGCGGCGTTAGCCGCACAGCCTACCCTTCCAGACCCACAGATTGTCCATTCAGAACAGGTGACTGCCAAGCAAACTCAGGCATTTAGTATGCAGGCAACTCTCCATTCCACTGCGGCCGCGGCTTCCGCCCTTCTGCGAAGTCTGCAGGAGTGCTCACTCGCTCTAACTGTCAAGACGCAGCCTATCTCTGCCCAGCTGCAACAAATTTCCCGTGACATTCAGGAGACCGTGGACCCAACACGGTTAGATCAGCTCTATGCCCAGGCGGACGAGCTTGAAATTCAAATGCAACAGACTGAGGCCGACACGGCAGCGGCCGACACGGCAGCGGCCAAACAGGTCATTCGGGAGATTCGTCCGCCCATTCGCGCCAATGCTGAATCCATCCAACAGCTGGATGCCAAGGCCGAAGCCTAGCTTGACACGCTGTTTGAGGCTGCCCCGACGACTATAGATGAGGCCGCCGCCACCCGGATCTCTGAAGAATCTGACTTGCTTATGCAGGAATGGCAGCAAGCGGTGGCGGACTTCACTGGGCTTAGAGATACAGCGCTCCGCAGGGTCCCGGAGTTGGGGCCCTTGTTTGAACAACCGCATGGCGGAGCACAGCAGGAAAGGGCGTAGGGCAAGGGCACAGCAGTACAGAGCACGGGAGCCAGCAGGGCAATGGAAGTAGAGACGGTTATTTGTGATTGACTCGGGGACGAGTCAAGAAATTTTGGTCGGGGCCTGTTGGGGCCCTTGTTTTTGTTTAGTTTTGAAATCTTGGCTAAGACATTTTGAATTTTGACCCTTTTTGAGTTGCGGTATGAATACACATGGCAACCGCGACCGCGCCGCAACTACCAGGAGTCGCGAAGCTATCAAGGTGGCACAGAAGCATGCGATAGATGGAGATAGAACAGGGACAAGTGCAGATGAGGGAAACACACAGCAGAAGACAGAAAGTAGAACACGTAGATAACAGGAGAGAAGCCAGGAGAAGCCGAAGTAGAGCCACAGAGGAACCGATAGCCGCACGAGCGGGTGAATAAATAATAGTCACCCAGCTGAAACAAGAGGATGCTGAAGAGGTTGCGAGGCTCGAGACAGGGAAAGATGCACAGAGCAGCTGCAAAGGAATCATGCATGTCCTTCCTATGGCTCTCTATCTTCTCTATTCTACCTTTCTGTTCCGAAATCCATCTGTATCAGATTTGTAAGCTATTAGTGAGAATGCCATGTAATCATGTGTTCTGCCAAGAGATTAATATAATGGAAGGTTGTTGTCTCAATAAGATGTCTACGTGCTTGTAATGTGTTTATGCTGGTTTAAAATTTTATTTGCAAATGTTTGAATGCGTATTAAGTAATCTTGCGTATATAACTCTGTATATGTAATGGATGCACTGTCCTTCATTAGTTGCGGGTTTGTTCCTTGCCATTGATCTCATCCCCTTCTGCATGTGGTTGCGGCACGCCTCGGGTGAGACGCACTGCTCTCCAGAGCAGGGTGAAAATGCCGGTGTGTTCCTAGACTACACCGGACCCCTTTGTTGGCCACAACTCTTGAACCTGGGTCTTGTCCGCGAGACCTGACTTCTCGCCAACAGCCACAGATTCTGTCATCATTAGGTTCCTAGAAGACCACATCCTCTCTCGGTTTGGTTGTCCAAGAAAAATAATCACTGATAATGCTACTGCTTTTGGATCCAAGAAAATGATTGATTTTTGTCACAGGTATCAAATAGCACTCGATCATTCAACTACTTATTACCCCCAAGGTAATGGGTTAGCTGAATCATCAAACAAGAGCTTGGTGACCATTATCAAAAAGCTGCTTGAAGAGAATAAGAAGTCATGGCATAACAATTTAGTGCATGCTTTGTGGGCTGACAGGCTTACAACAAAGAAATCTATTGATTGGCATGCCACCGTATTAGCTTGTCTATGGAACAGAAGCAGTGTTTCCTACCAGCCTCGGGGTACCAGTGATTAAACTGGTCCAAGAGATTCAGACAGAAGAATACAGCGTGGTGAGGAGGATAAACCAGACAATTCATCTCCAACAAACAAGGGAAGAGGTCTATAACAGAGCTCTGAAATTTCAGGAAAATATAAAGAAGTTGTTCGATAAGAGAACCAAGGCTTCTGATTTCAAAATTGGAGATAAGGTTCTGAAGTGGGACTCAAGGAGAGAAGACAAAGGAAAGCACGACAAATTCGACAGTTTGTGGCAGGGTCCATACATCATCCAGACCACTTTTGGTCCCAATGCCTTTTTTCTGCAAAATTTAGATGGTGCAGATTTGTTTGGGGGTCCTGTCAATGGCAGGATGCTCAAACATTATTACTGTTGATTTCCAATTTCCAATTTCCATTTCCATTGTAGATACCATTGTTGTTTTTTTGTTTTCAAAGAAAAAGAAAAAATGTTTCAAAAAAGAGAGAAAGAGAGGTTCAAACATGCTCAAAACATGAATCTCTGAAGTGCAAGGATTGGCTCTAACATGATCAAAACCTGAGCCAAAGAAATTAAAGATAGCTGGTTATAACATGCCCAAAATCTAAACCAGCAAATAAGGAAGAAGAGTCAGCTCTAACAAGCCCAAAACCAGAGCTGAAATGAAGAAGAAAGTGACTATAACAAGCTCAAAACTTGAGTCACAAAGGAAAGAAGGATGCATCAAAGTTTCAGATTCCAAGCCTTCAAGATTTTGTTTTCAGTTTTCTGCAAAGTTTTCAGCCCGAAGGGCAGTTTTTCCTTATGCCTTAGATCCACAGCAAACTATACTATCTAATCCTAGTTTGATTGTTTTTCAATTTCTGTCTTAGAATGTAGAGAAGAAATCTGCTGGACAGTTTAATCCCAACAGATATTAGATTAGGTAGAGAAACACGTGAGGCCAATAGTTTAATCTGGCCTCATGGAGTGATAAGGGTAGAATTAGATTAGTGTGTTTTCTATTTTCAATAAAATGATGAAGAAGGTCTGCAAATTCAAATGCACCTTGAAGAAAAAATGCTAGGATTGTAGGATGGGTAGGTAGATTGTTTGGGATTGTTCCTGCTGATCTATTTTGTTTGTAACAGCTGAAATCAAAGAAGAGAGAGGGCTCAAAGATCAGGCATCTAGCCTGCTCCAAAGATTTATTCTTGACTCCTTCAAGAAGAAGCCATCCCCATGTGGAGCCACACTGTTAGCCACCTATGAAATTTTTGTCAAGCAAACAGGTGGCTAAATTGTTTTATGAGCCTTCAAGAGATACATTTCCCATGAAAATATCTCATCCTTGAAGCCTATGTGTGTCCATTTCCTTTTTAGAAAAGATCCTCACTGTTGTTCCCATCCAAAAAGCCTCAATGCCTATGGAAAACTGTGCTCAGAAAGCCTCCCATTTGCCCTCGTACCTATTTGAGTTTCCCTGCTATCAATCTTTTTCCCACTCTTAAAATTCCCCTTTGTTTCTTAAAATCCCTCCAAACCCCCTAAACTATCTGTTTCATCCTTCGAACCAAGTGAAAATCCTTCATTTGATTTCAAATCCCCCTTTTACCTCTATCGAAAACCTCCTTTTTCCTTAAAACACTGTCTCTAAGGCTTAAAAACCCATTTTCCTCTTTAAACAGGCTAGCCCCCTTCGGCCCAGCCCTAGACCACTTCCCCACATGACCCGGGTGCTAAGACCAAGCGCTAGCCGTAAAGCGTTTATCGCAATCGGAGAGTTGGAGCAGAGTGCATTTCCTTTGTAAACAGAAAATCTCCGATGCGATAGTGTTGTTAGTCCGTCAGCCTTGGAAGAAATCACCACCGTTGATCAGCATAGATCTAACGGTCTGTGCAAAGTCTTACCACACCTGCCTCATCCCTTTGTAAACCCTATGATGATGATCTCTGCTGTCAATTCACATTTTAATCCAACGGCCATCGCAATCTCGCATAATCGCTCATCGGAACTTTTGTTGTGTCACTCTTTGTTCCCTCCAATCGTGGTCCAGGGATCCAATCTTGACCGTTGAATCCACAAGAACCAAAGGTTAGGATTGAATCGAGCCCTGCCCATTTCACCCCCGCCATCGATCGATCCCACCGCCAAAGCTCTATGCCACTTGCCTTCGCGGCATTTTTCCATTTCTTTTGTATTTCGCCCGATTTCCAAAACCCTTCCATCATTCATTTTCCGTCGTCGATCATCGCCCCCATGCATGATCGAACGGTCCCCGTGCATTTCTCCACTAAGCCTCCATCTGTCTAGTCTTCCACCATTTTTGCATTGTCTGGCCTGTTTTCACCGTTCCACTGCATTTTTCACCATTCCTCCACAGTTTCGCCACCATTCCACAGGCCTTCAAAGCATCCATTCCCCTCCAGCATGGATTTATTAACAATTTTGTGTGTTTTGCAGGGTACGAGAAGTGGACGACCGCCATGGTTCACAGTCACTGTCACAGTGGCACAGAACGCAGGAAAGACCATTTTCAGGGATTAAAATTATGAAGAAGAGCCTGGGAAGGTGTTATGACATGATTTTCATTAAAATAACAGATTTTAACTCTGTAAAACCTTTCCAAATCCATTAAAGCTCAGATTTCACTGACAGAGACAGTCATGAAGCGGCAAAGAGTATCAGTATAGAGTTAAGGGGTTCAAATGCACATTATTGAAGATATTAGGCCTTAATTCAGTATTTTAAAGGCAAGGTACCAGATTGAAGACCTCATGAATCACACAAAGGGCCTAGCACGTAGAAAACAATATCATCAAGGTTTCACATCAGCAGAAGCCTCCTCCCGAGAAAGGAAACAGTACTCGTACTGTTTCAGTCTAAATTGTGTCCATGAGAAGTTTTCCCCCCTGAAAACAGTCCTAATGCTACCAGAGCATTTGTTACACAGTATGGCAGTCCTCACAGTCACTTATCTACCTTTTTTTTTATTCACCATAGTACTGCAGTGGTGCTACAACAAAGTACATCAAAGAACATACCTGGAGTAAATTTCAGCCTGCCAAAGACCACTCTTTCATCCAAAAAGTGCAGAAGTTAGATGCATAGACATTTAAGTAGAATGGGCCTCGAGCCTCTCTCCCTGCTCTGTTTTAATTTTTCATTTAGTGTTTCATCTACCTCCTCTACCTCTTCATCTATAAAACTCATGAAGAAAATCATTGTAAGGCTGTTGATCGGATATCTGCGAATTGTAAGTTGTTTCTCTTGAGACATAGTTCTATGTGTAAAGTCGTAAGATAGGCTGAGGAAGATGTTTTCAGACTGGATATCAAGTTGTTGGAAATGTTGTACATGACTGGTATTGCTCTTTAATATGACAAGCACATTTATTTGGATCCTGATTTAAAGCAGCGGTGATGTTTCCCTATCTTTGTCTTTGTTTTACCTGGTAGTTCATTACATTTCATTTCTTCTGGCACACATCAGAAATCTGGCATAGGATTTACCCTTGTTAGGTACCCTATGTTTCTTCTCTCCCTGCCTTCAATGTTTTCTGTTGTATGTGTTATCTGAGGATTGATTTCAAGTTAATTTAACTAGTGTAGTGGTCAAATATACTGCTAGTTGATGTATGAATTAATGAATATGTTCTTAGATGTTCTTGTTAGGCTTTAATTGAATGAATTAGGATACTGGGAGTTTATAATTCTGTCTCTATCTCACTAGGATCCTTTTCAATTAATTGGACCTTTCTAAGTTCCCTTAAGCTGGATGCCAAAGAATTGAGAATTCAAAGTCTCTATATGATCTCAGGTTTTCACCTTAGTGTTCTAAACCTTTAATGTTTCCTTGTTTGAAGAGTTAACCTTTAGGTTTTGGATAACAGGTTGTCCAACAGCATGTCTTGTCCCTGGATCTAATTCTTGAAGGTCACCTTGGAGGTTTTCTTGCTTTCACCTTCTTTCTTGCCTTTTCACACCACACTATCATCTTTAAGATCCAACGCTTTAGATGACTAGCCCAACTAAAAGCCTGCATATTGAACAGCAAGTAAACCCTTTCCTGACTCCATTTTCCCAATGTTCTCGAGTGTTCTCTGAGTTATCTCTCCTTAGCCTAAATTCTCTTTGCTCATCCTTTCCTTATATTGAAAACTTCCTTTCTTGATTCCCAACAACCAAACAAAAACCAAACTAACAAAACCAAGCCTTATAACTAGCATAATATCTTAACACAGAGCTTCAAAGACATAATACCTTTGCCTATATGGATAGATCCCTCTCTGGACCCAGGAGGGCTAGATCCTAGGGTCTGAAAGTGGTTTTGATGTTGTCTCATCTTTTGGTATTGCCAAACTGCCAAAACATGGGAACCCCAACAAGGAGTACACCAACTGACTCCCTGCTGCATAGCCAACTGGAACCTCTGGGAATGAGGGAAAATCCACCCCTCTCCTTGATAGTCCTGTCATGAAATATATTTCCTCCTTAGTGGACGCGTACCACTGGTTAGGACCAACGAGGAAAGCCTATAGGGGGCATTCCACCTACGGTTAAGATGTCGCAAAAACAAACCATGGCCCTTTAGGGAAGTACCCTCCTCATAAAACATGAGGAGGCCTACCTGCCTTAGGAGCCCCTAGCTAGCTTCTGTAATAGGGTGAGGGTACGCATCTCTCTCCCTCTTTCATGCCTCCCATAGGCAAACCATGTTATACTGGTCCGCCTGTTGTTGTTGTTGTTCCCTCTCATCTCTCCTTTCATGTCTCAGAATGATTAACATATTAAATACAATTTTTTTATTAAATGAGACATGTATTTAGGAATATACATATATACTCTTTTTTTTAAAGCATTCGGTGTGCCACAAAAAACAAGCATGCATCGGTCCCGATGCGTCTTTTTTCGTTACGCACCAGTGGCAGTGCATCGGAAAATTTTCAGCACACCAGAGGCGGTGCACCTGAAAATTTTCAATGCACCACTGCTGTAGCGTAAAATTCTTGGGTTTTTGGTTATCGTATATCCCTCTCAGGGCTTTTCGGTGCCTGAGGCAGACAGTAAGATTAGATGTATAGTTCACAAAGATGGCATATACATGTTCATATTAACTTAAAACCACTTGATAGAATAAGCTAAAAGATTACCTCTTTAATGATCTTGGAGTCCTTTGGAGAGAATTAGGCAATGAAGTAGCGGTTCTTCTTCACCGGCTCCAAATCTTGGTCCTGCAATCAATCAAAGCACCCGTGTAATTTCTAACATAACATACATTTTCTATCAATTAAGCCAATATATAATAAACATTTAAACTATGCACATCTAAGCCATTCATCTCATGCTATAAAAGTGATTAAATAATAATGACAATATCAATGCATAGAATGGACAAAAAAAATATAGTTATATTGGTTTATAAAAAGGAGGATTACAACCGTCGGTTGCACCAAGCCCTCCTCAGCCTTCCAATCTCTCTATCTCTCAAAGTGGTGATGTCTTGATCAACAAGTTCACAATGAACCTCTTTGACCTTTGACCTTCACACTACAACAATGATCTCTACTTCACAAGTATGCAAAAACTTTAGCGATCCTTCGACCTTGAACCAAGAGCCTTCAACTCCATTTTATAGGAGATGGAGAGAGAAATCATTGCCCTTCTCTTTCCACCAGTTCTGAATAGAAAAAACCAAGATGTTTCTCCAATCTCTATGCTTTTTCCTTCTTTGAGAGTTCAGTTGTTTATGGCAAGGCCCAATAAGAGATTAGTGCTTTGCAGTTTCCTTTTTGTACTAACTCTCTTGTGATAAAAAGCTGGAGATTCAAATCATTCTCCACGGGTTTTTCCCGTTTCAAACTTAAAACACGGGTAACACTGCCCTCTAGTGTAAACAGAGCGTTTCCCTAGCAACTAACGCAGCCTATTCACTGATAAGCTGCGTTATAACGCTCTTGTGTTGTTATAGAGAGGCGTTACCTTGGCATAAATAGGTTTAATTTAGGTCTTTGTATTCCTTCAATATTTGTCTTCTCCTCTGAGCTGATGAGGAGGTATTTTGACTTGTAACAGATGCCCCCTAAAGTGTGAGGTCAGAGACGAAGACGATGGCCGAAATACTTTACAATGTGTGTAGTAGAGATAAAGAGATTGAAAGACTGAGGAAAACCTGAAACAACAACATATGTCAGAAAATATAGTATCTTCCTTGAGTCAGGCATTCCCATGCTCAGTAGCTTAAACAACATGATTTCTCTAGAATAGAGATACGAAGAATCTGTCCACCAATAAGCACAATGTGGGAGTGCCTATCATAACAGGATCAGGCTGAAGAAGCTGTCTCCATAAACAATATCGCAACTTGGGGAAGGGAACACAACTTTAATGATGTAGCCTTTGCCCCAAGGTCTTCATTGCTGATTCACTTAAACTACATATTCCTCAACATGTGAATGAAGGAGCTATCATCGAACATGTGAGAAATCGTCTGATTACTAGTCGATAATGAAAACTATTAACAGACGCGAAGGTGGCCACCGATAATGATGATGGTCCCTAAGATGCACAGTACAATCTAGCGAGTGTGAATAAAATGAGTTGAAGTCGAACACTCATAGAATCATTCGAACAGGAGCCAATGATGAAGAATCCTGATCAAACACAAGACTACCTGCCACTGATGTCTGCAAGTATCCGGTACTGATGGGTTCTGGATCAACTTCCTAGATAAGATGTTGAAGTCGATAGGAAGAGATCTGTTGAAAGGTAGGCACTAAGGCGTCCTACATCAGTCAACACGAAACAAAAACCAATTGATTTTGTTTATGATTGAGATAATTAAGAGTAAATGGGGATGTCAGACGACAAATAATTTCTAGCATAATGAGCGGTTTGGTTGATAACAGGAGCAGTAGATAGCAATATCTGCTTGAACAATAGAAGGCACTATAACAGGGTACTAGGCAGCTGAGGCTTAATGAACATCAAAGAGTGTGTTAGGATTTTACCAGTGCAGGGACACTGGGAGATGAAGGCTAATACTCATAGATGGTAGGGTTTGGCTAACTGCAAAAGAGTTTTCTGGGAAGTGCCATGTTCAATAATTTTTCTACCAAATCGACCTTTCTGAAATGTAACAGAGGTAGTATCCATTTTGTCCAAATTTTTTTCCCGTCTGATTAAGTTTAACGAGTCTAGACGAGTAAACTCGGTGAATTTTTCATGTTTAGAGAGTCTGAAAAATATCATAAAAGATAACTTCGTGCCCCTTCTGACTAGGTTTAACGAGTCCATACAAGTAAACTCGGTGAATTTTTCATGTTTAGAGAGTCTGAAAAATATCGTAAAAGATGTCTCCATTGGGGTACCTTTGTCATGTATTAATAACCAAGCACGGCAAAGGGAGAATAGTAAGCACGAAACAGTTCATTTTCCATAAGTTAGTCCATCGAAGCCGGAAAAGTGAGAAATCTATGTCGATGGACGTCTACCTCATTTTGTTATGAGTACGAGGAGACGGAGTAAACTCAGTACTCTTTGTGAAATTTTAACGAGTCCAACAAAGAAAAACTCGATGCCCTCCATGGAATTTTAACGAGTCACGCAGAGAAAACTCAATTACCTCCGTGAAATTTTAACGAGTCACGCGGAGAAAATTTTGTTACTTTTTCGGTTTAAAGAGCTTTGAAAAAGAGGAAAACAATGGATCCTTACTCTTTGTCGTGGTAGTTTAACGAGCCCGAAAAAGTCCACTCGAGTTTTTTTTAGTTTTATGAGCGAGAAAAAGGTTCCTAAAAAGAAAGCTCAGTGCTTCTTCATAGTTTTAACGAGTCTGAAGAAGAGAACTCTAGGTTTTTCGGATTAACGAGCAAGAAAAATACCATACAAAAAGAACGCTCGATATCAAATTCGTATAAGTTTAATGAGTCTGAAGAAGGGAACTCAAGGTTTTTTGGATTAACGAGCAAGAAAAATACCGTAAAAAGAATGCTCAAAATTTCTTGATCTCTTTCTCATCAATAGAAGGATCTATGTCGGGAATTTTCTTGTGAGACCAAGCAAATACATCACGGAATTCTTTGAAAAGGGATGTGAAGCATGCAATTTCCTCAGGATTGCAATCGGCTCCAATCTGAATATTTTCCACAATACCCGTTTTGACCGAGATATCAATGAGCATTTTCTTAGAAAGATTACCCATGTTCCCTTCTGAATCGATAGTTTGAACAGTCGTGTGAGCAGAGGGAACCATCTCAGGTGGGTCAAAGGATGGGATTTCAATTTTTATCGCGTCCAAGTCAATCATCGAAGCACGAAGGTGAAACTCTCCCCAAGGTCATTCTTCTAAAGACATGATCTCTCAAATAGCTTCGTCTGTAGGCCAGACTTCATTGAGGAGATCCTTAGAGAGAATTGTGATGGGAGGGAGGTTTGTACCTTTGGTCAAAAACATAGTAGTGGAGGGTTCAGATGTGATTTGGATGGCTTGGTAAGCCAACTCGGCTGGTGAGAGCAGCATCTGATCTCCGCAGGAATCAATGTCTGAAGGTGCTGGGATGATCCATGGGTCGATAGAGCCATACAAAGTGGTGGATATCATTGCAACCGTGTTTGGGATCTGTGGCGGCGGGAGAGGAAAACAACCCAATAGAGAAGATGCCTTCAGAAGACCAGTACCGATACTAACATAAGAGTCAGAACAGCCTCCCATTAGGGGTATAGTGCTACTTGGTAACGTGGAATAATCAGGGGTGCAGAAGGATAACTAATCCACTGTGACTATTTTCCCATCCAATGGAAATAGGATGAGTCGGAAGATCGAAGAAACAATGGCAGTCATGGAATAAGACCAACTGTGACCAACTAATAGATTATAGTCGAGATGGCAATCTACGACTTCAACGTCCATGGTTACCGTTTTCCCACTCAGAGTGATGGGAAAGGTAGCAAGGTATCCTTTTGGGAGGAACTTGTGGCCATCGAAAGCTTTGAGGGAATTCGACGCCGGTGTTAAGGTAGGAGAACCTAAAGCGAGCCAGCAATCTTGTGACATAATGCAGGTCGAAGCACCTTCGTCTATGACAATGCGATGGATTGGTCTCCTTGTCGACACAACCTGCACCTAGAATGTGAGTTGGTGTGAGAGGCGAGGTTTATACTTTTCCATATCAAAGATAGCTAGCATGGAATCCTGGGGAAATATTCCACCAATGGCCGAAAGCAAGGCTTTCCTTTGTGCTGGACAGGTTTGTAATACTTCGAGAGCAGACATAGCTGACGGTGCCTACGCAAAATATTCTACAATGTTGTAGTTTTGGGCTGCACGTGCAGAGGTGTTATGAGTCGTGTGTCGAAGTGTCCCTTTGGGGGGATGAATCACGGGGTCAGCAATAGGTCGTTCGATATGAAAATCGTTGGGCGGCGGTGGATTTGAACTAGTACCAGGTTCTTGAGCATCTATGGTAGGATATCCATAAAGCTTGGCTCGAGTTTGAAGTTCAACACTCTCAATGCCACAAATGGAGGATGGTCCTTCGCCGAAAGGATGTGAACCACCATTGCCCCATTGATGGGGTTGTGGCAGATTGTCAACCATGTGTTGATGCTGCTGCTGTTGATTAGGGAAAGGATTATGAAGAACGACAGGTGTTCGCCCAAAATCCTTGTTGGCAATAAAATCGATGCATTCTTGCAGCTGAGGACATTTGTATGTCAAGTGGTCCTCCGCACAGATCTTGCTAAGGAAATTTCATGGGTTTATCCTTCCCTTTGTCATTTTTGGCAGAATTTTTCTGATTAGCGTTATTCTGATTGTCCGACTGCTCCTACGAAGAAGATGTCTTTTTCTTGTTCTTCTTATTTTTCCCACTAGGTTTTTGTGAGGTTTGCACAAAATTTACCTCAGCGGTAGGAAGAGTAGTCGTTTTGTGAGGGGTGGTGGCAACCGAAGATGGCTGGGAGGCTTGCCCCCAAGACTTTTTTGTGGCTACACCAGTGATCGTGCCAACGATACCGTCGGCATGAGCTCCGGTTTTCTGAGTAGCCGGAGGATTTGGGTTACCAGGGGCATTGGGGAGAAAATCATATAGCATGCCAGATTGTGAATAGATTAAATCAAAATGCTAGGCACGACGAATGCATTGATATTATGTAACCGCACCGGAAAGGCCAATGTCTTTAGAAATGTGGGGTAAGAGAGACTTACAAAACCAATTGGCTAAGAGATGATCCAGAATTGGCGCTTTGACTAGCCACCTCCTACGTCTCCATTCATGAATGTGATCAGAGATGTGGGTGGCGGTGTCTTGGCGAAGTGAGGTTAACAGTTCCGTTCCGGTTTCAAATCTAATTGGTAATTGGAAGTTCTTTAGAAACTCCGTCTCTAAAGCACCAAACATATTGATGGCGGCGTGTGGAAATTCAATGTACCACTTGGCAGCATTGCCTATAAGCGTGCAGGGAAACAGTCGAAGCCAGACACTATCATCCACCATGGAATTGGACATAGACCATAGATGAAAGGTAGTGATGTGTGCGGCTGGGTCGTCCCCTTATTTCCCATCGAACTTCGGGATGTCAGAAGGAATCTTGCGCGGTACTGGAGGCCAGAGCGAGTTGTGATTGATGGGATCATTAGTCAGTTTATGGATATCGGGGATGTCCAGAGCTGCCAAAAATGGCAATTGTGGATTTTCCCCAAAATCTAACCAAGGAAGTATGGGCTGACTACTTAGACCATAGGGTCCACCCATCAATGTGTTACCAGGAGGATAAGTAGGACTTTGATAAAAATTTCCTATAGGTGGAGGGGTAGGGACATATGGTTGTTGTCCATAGGGCATATTTTATTACGGGGTGAATGTTTGGTTTCCCCCAGTATAAAAGTTCCCTCCCATATCAGATGGAGGTTGGGGTGGGTTAGTCCAAATGGATGCAATAGAGTTTCCCGGAGGCATGCTACTACTTGCATAGTTTGGCAACGGCATAGACCCTACACCTATATTTGAACCACTTAAGGGAATAGTATTGATAATAGGTTGTCCCATTTGTCCTAAGGATTGCAAGGGAAGTGAAATGTTCCCTACTACCTATGTGCTGGTGACACTGCCCCTTGGTATAGTGGCCAAGGGGTTTGAACTCAGCAGAGGGTTCCAACCGAAAGGGTTACTAAAAGGCACCGAAGTAGTCACACTCGTGGGAGGAGCAACCATGGGTCCCAACGTGGTCACGGTAGGAGTAGATCCCGAAGGATTCGGTGAGCTACTGACAGTTGTGATGGCCGTCGGGTTGGGATTAGGTATATGTTGACTACTGGGGTTACCAAGTGATGGCATAGAACTGACCACCGGCGGGGAGGATGGTGGCGAAACTGTGATGGTTGCCATTGGCATTGACCCTGTGGATGCTGGTGGTGAAATGGATGTTTGTGTGGCTGAAGACATATCTTGGTGTGGTGGAATCTGAACTATCACAGGCCCCAATGAATCAGTGAGTGGAGGATTGTAATGAGGTACAACCCCTTCCATGAAAGGGTCCTCCGGAAATTCCGTATGATATGAGGCTATGTGAAAATCAAGATTTGTCAGTGGAGACTGCTCTTCCGCAGAAGGCACGAGTTCACCAAGGTTCAGTTCTTCCTCAATAGTTAGAGGAGGTAGACCTTACTGTCATCGAGACATACGGCGTGGGTCGGATGACGCCACGGTGACTCGTTTAGTTTTAACCAATTTTAGTAAATTGTGATGTATTATAAAGTCTCAATGACAGTAACCACACACCTAAAAAAGAAAAAAGGACTCTCTAAAATCAATCAGCAAGCAGCCAGAATAGGGTGCCCTGTCTGAGTACCACCGTTTTCTGGTGATGAAATCCAGTATCACAATAGTATACAGATAGGGTTGGTCGAAAGTACAATTATGGTCACTCTAGAGCTTCGCCCGAACCTCAAACGATAGGTTTAAGCACTCTCGTGAAGACGAGTACCCTCCTAAAGACCAAAGACAGAGTGGGTCCATCTGTTTCAGGTACCAGGACAGCCCGTCCTAGTCACCTTGTGTAAGTCCCTGAAAATTATGGCCACTAAAGATACCTCAAATCATAGACATCATCATGGGGGTCCACGGTCAAGGATAGCATGCTATATGGGTAGAATACCTAGATCCTTGATCTAGTTTCGACATCCCCAAAGGGAACCCCAATATATAACACACCCACCGGATGCAGTCAAAGGCGGGCTACCTTCTTGTGCACCCAAGTGTTGTCTCGCGCTGAGCTCCGGTAAAGGAACGGTCCCGAAGTAGGATTTCGCTCATTAATGACTCTAGTTTCAAGTTTTGAGATCTTGGGTGATTTTCTCACTTTCCTAACCCAAGATCCTAGCCTAAACTATTGTTTGTGTGAGCTCAAAAAAGAGTAATGTGATTGATTTTATTATCACTTGATTCTTACTGTACTTGATTATTAGTCTTGCGGAGGGGGAGTGGACGTATGAAATGTAATGAGACTATGACTCAGGAAACCATGCAAAATATGCTCTAAATATTCAATTCGATGAAGAGTATTTCTACAAGGAGAGGTTTCTTTTCAACATCCATGCACTAACATTCAAATAGCATAGTTCAACTTAAAAGATTCAGACTTCTATCTACCTCTTCTTAACAGTCTATGAACTGAAATTTTCAGAATAAACTCAGTTAGATGCAGAAAAAAAAATAAAAAATAAAAATAAAAAATAAAAAATAAAAAAATTCTTCTCTAAAAAGTAAAATATTTTGACACTAACTTTTCAAACAAGAGCAAACAAACAGAAATTCCAGCTTAGTAAACAAGCACAGGGATTCAGTCAAGGAGAGATAATGATGGCCAAAAACTTTTCAACCAAAACACAATCACAGCAATGAACAACAAGTTTTGGCTGAGTAGCACACTGTCTCTGAGTAAAGACAGCGACTAACGCACTGTATTTAAGTGGAGGCAGCGTTATAATGCACTGAAAAACCCACAGAGGTAGCGTTAGCCAGGGTAAAGTTCTTCAGATGGTCAAATAGAAACAGGATTGAACTCTGTGAGCTTTTGAAATGTCTACTGGGCATAAAAATTGGTCAGAAGGGTCTGTGAACAGAGGAAAGAAGAAAGGAGGAAAGAAATAGTCTGGAAACTATGGGGAAACTCCCTAGCGGAGTCGCCAATTCTGTTGTAGGGTAAAATTCTTGGGTTGTTGGTTATCGTATATGCCTCTCAGGGCTTTCTAGTGCCCGAGGAAGACAGTAAGATTAGCTGTATAGTTTAGAAAGATGGCATATGCATGTTCATATTAACTTAAAACCACTTGATAGAATAAGCTAGAAGATTACCTCTTTAATGATCTTGGAGTCCTTTGGAGAGCATTAGGCAGCGAAGTAGCGGTTCTTCTTCACCAGCTCCAAATCTCGGTCCTGCAATCAATCAAAGCACCCGTGTAATTTCTAACATAACATACATTTTCTATCAATTAAGCCAATATATAATAAACATTTAAACTATGCACATCTAAGTCATTCATCTCATGCTATAAAAGTGATTAAATAATAATGACAATATCAATGCATAGAATGGACAAAACAGATATAGTTCTATTGATTTATAAAAAGGAGGATTACAACTGTCGGTTGCACCAAGCCCTCCTCAGCCTTCCAATCTCTCTATCTCTCAAAGTGGTGATGTCTTGATCAACAAGTTCTCAATGAACCTCTTTGACCTTTGACCTTCACACTACAACAATGATCTCTACTTCACAAGTATGCAAAAACTTTAGCAATCCTTCAACCTTGAACCAAGAGCCTTCAACTCCATTTTATAGGAGATGGAGAGAGAAATCATTGCCCTTCTCTTTCCACCAGTTCTGAATAGAAAAAACCAAGATGTTTCTACAATCTCTATGCTTTTTCCTTTTTTGAGAGTTCAGTTGTTTATGGCAAGGCCAAATAAGAGATTAGTGATGTGCAGTTTCCTTTTTGTACTGACTCTCTTGTGAGAAAAAGCTGGAGATTCAAATCATTCTCCACGGGTTTTTCCCATTTCAAACTTAAAACACGGGTAACGCTACCCTCTAGTGTAAACAGAGTGTTGCCCTAGCCACTAACGCGGCCTATTCACTGATCAGCTGTGTTATAACGCTCTTGTGTTGTTATAGAGAGGCATTACCTTGGCAGAAATAGGTTTAATTTAGGTATTTGTATTCCTTCCATATTTTTATTCTCCTCTGAGCTGATGAGGAGGTATTTTGACCTGTAACAACCGCCCTCCTGGAATTGTTCATAAGTCAACGGTGCGGTGGTATAATAAATCGCATCGTTGACTATACGCCCTGGGGCATATAGTTTGGTCAACGCACTGACCTCTTGACATCATTACATAGTCAACGGTGTGGTCTTTTTCCAGGCCAATCTGTTGACCGTGTTGAAATGCCAGAATGTGGTGTGTTGACCAAAGTTACCTGCCCCGAGTCAGATATTTCAGTCAACGCACCGCATTGCCGCTATTCCACAGGGTCAACGGTGCTACCGGGTAACCGACCACACCGAACCTCTTTTAAATTTTAAAATATCACAGTGCACCTTTTGGTATCGCCCGGGAACTGGTGCAGATACCATTAGCACCGGTTACAGTGCGGCCTGTAAATTTACAGGCAGCACTGTGAACTAGTGTGAGCCAAATGGCTCGAGCACACCACGCGGGGATTTTTTTTTTAATGGTTAATTTTAAGCTAATTTACAATTCTAATCTATTAAAAGGCATAATTATGGAAAAACAAGAAAAATACTTGTACATTTGGCTGTCGATGAGGAATATTGGTTGTATAATTTGCAAAAGTAAATTTGCCCACCGTTTTGAAAAATTCAAAATGGATATTGGTGGGAAATGCACAGCAGCAGTGCGTGCAATGGGTGCAATGGGAGCACCGATGTCAGGGCGGCTCAGACAAGGTTAAGTTGCATCAGTGCTTGAGAGCTCTGGAGCACTGAAAAGTGAAAATTATGGTTTTTTTGCCGTAATTTTTTTTATTTAACCCTGTTTCAATGTGTGGGGTTTTATAAGCGCACCAGTGCAGTTTCTTAAGACAGCACCCAGTAGTTTAATTTTTAGTGCGAGGTTTTAGGACGCACCGGTGCGAAATATTTGTAAAGAACCAGTGCGCTACAGTAATAAGATGCACCGGGCGGGTTTGTATGGAGCGCACGCTGTCTGGTTTGCCAATGTTTTTTGTGCACCGATGCTTTCTCTTGTTGAACGCACCAGTGGGTTTAGGATGATAAGCGCATCAGATGAAAAACATCTGTAAGAACCTCCACCCGCCAACCTCCTCTAGTAGCCTCAGCTAAAAATGGATGTTTGGGGTATTTTTATAAAGGGTTCCTCAAAAACATCCGCTAGAGGGTCTTTTCCTTGTAGTGATAGTAGCACATAGATGGATTGACTCTTGGGATTCCATATTGCGGGATAGAAGAGTTACCCATGAGACTACAGCACCACACTATTGGTGTTCCTAACTGTTGGATGTGGTTATTATGTAGGATAGCTAGATTAGTAGCTTGTTATCACAAGCATCACTAGTTTACTTTGAAATTTTGCATACATTTTGAGGTCAGATGACCAATGTGTATTGGGCAAAAATTTTGTAAAAACCTATAACTCTCTATCTATTTTTTTTTAGTGTTTTCCTATGTTTATTTCACAATCCTATTCAATTATTTGATGTGAATTGAAAATATGTCTTTACATATGTTGCAAATGTCTGTTTATAACATAATTTGCCAAGGAATCAGTTAATGTGTTCAAGTTTCTGGAAATGTGTTGATATTGAATGAAATAAAAATTTCTTTCCAAAAGTTGAACTCTTAGGAACATATGATGTAGTTTTGGAATTCTTACAGTATAAACACTAGTAATTTGCAGTACAACAAGTTGTGATTCTAACCTAATGATGATACGGTTAATACCAAATGAAATGGATCAAAGAGAAGTTCGATCAACGCGCTATACTCAGCGATATTATTTGTATACTGACCAATACAAATCCCTTTAAAACTCACTAACTCATCGTTCGGAGTGAAAATTTCCCACGCTGTAGAGGATAGATTCTGCGTACTACGACTAGCACCATCAACATACCCAACGAATGGTTCCAAAGATTTAGACATCTGCGATAAAATGTAAAGCGGATTACTAACTTCAAGAAAACTCTAGAAAAACAAACTAAGATAGTAAATTCAAATCAAAAGCATATATAAAATATAATACAAAAGTTTACTACGCTCATGTTTAAGCATAGTAACGTTTCATATACAACCCATTTCAGGGTTGCGCCAATGGAATTCCATCATAATCTACCAGCTCGTAGGTACCCTTAGCAAGAACTCTTTTGACGATATAGGGGCCATGCCATAACGGCTCAAATTTTCTTGTACCTATTACATCAGCCTCCTGATCATAAAGTAAAACTAGGTCACCCTTTGAGAATATGCGAGGCTAGACATGTTGGTCGTATTGTGCCTTTATACGTCTCTTATGTGCTTCGTTGGCCAATGCGGATTCACGACGCGTTTCATGAATATGGATGAGGTTAAAAAGACGCACTTCTTCAGTAGAGGTGTTAGGTAACAAGTCAACATTGAGTTTTAATGAAGTTATTTCACATTGGATAGGAAAGATAGCTTCCAAACCATACACCAATTGAAAGGGGGTAAATCCGGTTGCGTTTCTCACCGAGGTTCGGTATGCCCACAAAGCCGAGTACAGGATCAAATGCCAAATTCATTTATGAACTCCTATCATTCGTTGAAGCATTCGTTTAAGAATCTTGTTAATAGCCTCAAATTTTCCATTGTATTGTGGATAATAAGGAGTAGAACTATCATGCGACAGTCCTAATTTGGCAGTCAACTCATTCATCATGTGATTACGAAAATGCTTACCATGATCTATGACTATAGTGTGTTGAACACCAAACCGTGAGATGACATGATTGAAAAAGAATAATTCAGTTATTTCTCTTGTGTTATTGGATGTTGCATCACTTCGGCCCACTTGGTAAAGTAGTCTACTACGAGAATAATACAACCATTCCCTGGGATGAACAATGGTTACAAGTCATGAAGTCAATGCCTCATTTTGAAAATGGTACCACAACAATAAGAGAATGCATTAGCGTTGGTGGTTTGCGTATTTTACGATCAAATATCTGGCACACATGACAACTTTTGACTGCAAGGTTGCAGTCGTGAAATATGGTAGGCTAAAAGTAACTGGTGTGGAGTATCTTCTACGCGGTAGTGTATCCAAACAAGTGTCCACCACAAGCCCCAGCATGACAATCATTTAGAGCCTTCTCAGCCTCCTCATGAGTGAGGCACCTCCTTAAAATCGTATCGACGCTATGACGATAAATTGTACTGTCGACGATCAAATAATATTTAGCTTGGTATTGAATACGTCGTTTTTAAGAGCGAGAGGTATCGGGCCAAAAAGTCTGGGTTTGGAGATAAATGATAAAATCCCCATACCAAGGATCAGATTATCCGATCAAAAATAGAGACTCATCAGGAATTGATAGTTTTGATGTAGTAGCAGTACTATCAAAGGAAAGGTCGCAGAGAAGCTCAGCCAAAACTAAATACTTATTTGACTTGGATTTGTTGAATTCCAAATCAAATTCCTGTAAAATGACGATCCATTTTGAATATTTTCCAACTAGCAATTGACGTGACCGAATATATGTCATGGGATTGCAATCCAAAATGACAATGGTCTTCTGGAACAGGATATAATGGAAAAATCTTTGGACAGCTTGAATGGCCGCCAATGCGAGCTTTTTGACATATGAATACTTCACTTCTGTATCATTGAGATTATGACTCAAATAATATATTGGATTTTCTATCCCATATTCTTCTTGGACTAATACCATAGCAATGGTCATATCAGTCGTGGAGATATATAATAAATAATCACTCTAATAATTGGGGGGATACATTAATGACGCCTAGACAAGTGTATCCCTGACAGCATCAAAAGAAGCTTACACAACCTTATCCCCCTTTTCAAGAGACGAGTAAATCCTTTAGCCATTTCGGCATAGTTGGGTATGAACCTCCTTAGGAAGTTAGCCTTTCCTTGAAGTTTCTGTAACTGAAGTAAATTTGATGGTGCAGGCAAGTCAAGAATGGCCTGGACCTTCAGTGGGTTGATTTGAATTCCTTCTTTTGAGATGAATAATCCTAGAAAACGACTATAACCAACACAAAACACACATTTATGTGGATTGAGGCATATTTTGTAGTGTCGGCAATGTAGAAATATAGCTCTCAAATGCATCGGGTGATCAGTTTGGTTTCGTAAATGCGCAGGTAAATCATCTAGATAAGGTTTTTAAAAATGTGCTTGATGTCATTGAAAGCATAATCCATTGATATTTGAAATGTTTCCCTAGCATTATTTAAACCAAATGGGAATTTATGATAAGAGTATGTGCCCCAAGGACAGATAAATGTTGTCTTATATTGGTCCTCTTGGCTGCTATTGATTTGATTGTAACCGAAAAATCCATCCATGAACGAAAATATTTCACATCCAACACAATTGTCAATAATCTAGTCAATAAAGGGTGTAGGATAGTTGCCTTTTGGACAAGCCAGATTGACATCCTGATAAGAGATGCACACTCTGATTGTCCCTTGTTTCTTCATGACGAGAACAATGTTGGAAACCCAATTAGTAATAGGAACGGGGTAAATCAAACCAACACACAAAAAAAAAATCAAATTCTGCTTTAATGGCAGTGGCCTTCTTCGGATGAACAGGATGAAGGTGGTTATGTATCGGTCTGAAATTAGGGTACAATTTAATGGTGTGTTCAACGATACTAGTATCTATTCCTAGCATTTCCTCATAAGACCAAGAAAATATATCACGGAATTCATGAAAGAGAGAGAGATAAGTTTTGAGTTCTAATGGAGAACAATACACGCAGACATGAATGTTTTCTACAATGCCACGTTTGGTCGAAATATCGATACAAATGTTTTCTTCAATATTTGATAAGTTTCGCTCAGATTCGATTGCATTAATAGGAAAAGAATTTGAAAATAAAGTTTTTATTGATGGGTGATATAGTTCAATAAGATTATATTCTTTTTAATCCTGAATATGGGAATGATGCTGATGATCTTCCCATGGTTCTCCTTCTGGCATCATGTATTCCACAATGCTCTCATTAGTCAAGAAAGTGGATGAAAAATGATCAGATGGAGTACCAAAATCCAATTAACAATCGACCCAAATGATCGGCGACGATGATTTCAGATTCACCACCCAAGCCATGTGGATTGATTGTTATGCCAACGCAATTGGGCTGAGCGGCAGAAATTCATCCAACGTAACAACTTTAGAATCATCTGTAATCTTCCTTAGTCCAGATGGAGTGGAAGATATCATGTAGTAGGTCTCTATATTTGCAATTTTTGTCGACGTCGCAGGCACCGTTAATGAAAAGGTTCCCATTAGGGAAGAATCCTTTAAGAGTCCTACACCAATGTCTTGAAGTGCTAGTTGGGGTGCGTGAACTAACGAAATGCTTCCAGTTACCTGGGAACTGGAGGCAAAGAAGGAGATTTGATTAATGACTTTGATAACACCTTTATTAGGAAAGGCGATTATCCTAAAATAAGTAGAGACGATCGCACTCATAGCGTAAACCCATGGCCTTCCAAGTAAGAGGTTGTAGTCAAGGGGTCCGTCAATGACCTCAACTTCAACATTTATTGTTTTCTGTAATGTTCCTTTTCAGAACATTGTCAATTGACAAGGCAAATCTATTCCAGAGATAGACTGAAGGGGCAATTACTGGATTTGTCACCTTCATAAAGAAGGATGAGCTCCAGAGGCTACCTAGCCCACTATCAGACTCTGTCTATAGAGTGTTTTCAAAGGACAATATCCCCAAGAGGGAAATATAACAAGATTGGGGATCTTTCAAGATAACCCAAAAATGCAGCTACAGCAATATAAAACATAAACTGAAAATAGCAGTGAATAAAAATTATGCCAAAATGTATGAAAACCCTTGAGCCATTTTATTATGAAATAATAGCAACAAAATGATACAATGAACATCAAAGGAACAAGGCAAGAAGCCTTCCATGAAAACATATGCTAGAATACACAATGTTGCATCATAGCAAGATACCCATGAATAGATAAACACGGTCATAGAAGGGAGACTGCTATACTGAGTGAAAAACATCATGGATCCGCATATACATGTCTCATACATCATTGGGAGAGTCGATCTCACCTTCCAATCACTACCTCAAGTCAATCTCAGAAGGATTGGCTGAAATATGCAAAACTGCAAAATGCCGGAGTTGCTGGGTAGTAGCAGCAACTCAATATGTGGAGTGGAATGGAGAAATATGAATGGCTGAATCTGATGATGTGCCTTTCTCCAGTGATTCTCCCAATTGTCAAGCTGATCCCGACACTAGAGAGTTCACCCTCTAAAATTTCTGCAACACCCTCACTAAAAATATGCTCCAACTAGAACGCAGACTATGAGAGGGTCTACGATGTAACTGATGGTAGCGGTTGGCATCCTGCCAATGATGGTGGAATAAGATCGAGTACCATCCTCACTAGCCTCCCAGAAGTAGAGAACCTCCCTCCTCTGAAAGATCAGCTCGAAATGGTGTTGTAGGAAACCTCCCCAGCAACACCCTGCAACATTGCACAATAATCTGCTACAGATACTGCGTTGTTGGAGTAGGCTGATGCCATGGTCTGAATGCCGGAATATGGGAGATGAGTAAAATCCTTCATGAGCTCCTCAAGAAGGAGAGGAAATCTTAAATAGGACTCGCTCATGCCCGAAGGCACTGCAGCTCTGCTGAACAGCAAGAGGCAGTAACAAGTCTCTAAGACTTGAATGTAAAATGATCCAAAGATAATCTCAATGGGTGCCTTGCTCCTCTTTTAAACACAACAAAGTCTCCAACCTTGGCCTTCCTTCCTCTAGAAGTTCCCTCCCCCATGGAAAATTCCTCCACTAAAACTGCACTGTCCCACTTGGTGGCTCCCACCTCTTATCTCAGCGTTGTTGACTTTGGTCAACTAGACCTTGTCCATTTGCAATTTAACCTCTTTCACACATGAGGGTGTGAAATCCTACTCCATGATGATCCCTTTTCACATTGTAAGGGATTTTATTCCTGTTTATTACATGAATGGGTCACTTTACCCACTTTTATTTAACAGAATGAAAATATGCAACTATAATGTTCCATTTTAGCTTGAGGCTAAAATTGGGAACATTACATTTTCTCCCTAGTTCAACATGCAGGTTATTGATGATACCGCGAGGCTTATATGTACGACCGTCAAAAGCTTTCAACGTTGCAGGCGATTGAGATAGGAGAGGTGAGCCAAGTGACTTCCAGAAGTTTAGAGACATAATGCAGGTAGATTCTCCATCATCAATAATAGTACGATGAATGAGGTGATTGAGAACATTTACTTGGATGGATAATTCCAATTCTGCTGGTAATTGTGACACATAGCCCATATGATTAAATACTACAAGATTGGAATCTATCGGATAGAATCTACCAATTGCTGACAACAAAGCCTACTTCTGGGAAGGAAAATTTTGAAGTACCTCAAGCGTCGACATAGTTGAAGGGGATTGAGCCAAATATTCAACTATATTATAATTTTGCGCAGCTCGAGCTCGAGGATTGAATGTCGATTTATGGATGACTCCCTTCGGCATCTTTATTGTTAATTCAGGAATAGCAGTTGGCGGAATATATTCCATGGATGGATTCATGGTCAAGGTAGTAGGTCGATTATTAGCCTGACTACAGTAATATTTATTACGCGTTGACACCAAAACATCATTTTTTTGGCTTCGTGACAGATAGCATAATTACTTAGGAACTATAAGTTGGATCCGTAGCAACCATATTTGTGTTTGGATTCGGAAATGGATTTTTCAACACAGCGGATGCATTCAAAGTCTTAAGAAATTTTGAGACTTTGACGCAGTGAGGACAGTCTTGAACAAAGTTCTCCTCATTATATATTATGCAAGGGTAACGATTTTTCTAATTGTTTCCAGTTTTTTTATCAGATGATCGTTCCTGTGGAGTTGAATTTTTATTTTTCTTCCCTTTCCCCTTTTTCTTACTTCCGGGTTACTTGTCACTTTTTCCTTTGTCAGATGACTCGGCATGAATTTCAGAAGAAGGTTCAGGATTATATGCAGTAGGGTGATGTGTACTTGTAGTACATATCATACCGTCACTGGCATGAGATTCCTTAGATGGAGGAGGAACAATAAAACTAGATCACGGCGCATTGGGAATTTTCTCATAGAGCATGCCAGACTGAGTATAAATCAAATCTAAGTACTAGGCACGAGAAATGACCTTCTCTTCAGTGAAGAAACCACCCTTAGCCACATCCTCGATGATATATGGTATCAAGGACTTAATGAACCACTCAGCAAGGAGTTGATCATGAAAAAATTTCTTGACCATTCTATGACGATGACGCCACTCATGAATATGATCATAAATGTGAGTAGCATTAGACTTTTTGAACTTGGTCAAGATTTTCATTCCAGTTTCATATCGTATGGGTAACTAGAAGTGGGTCAGAAAGGTAGTAGCTAAGGCAGTGAAATTATCAAATGAAGCTCGTGGTAACTCAATGTAATACTTCGTGGCCAGACCCGCGAGTGTACATTGGAAAAGACGCAGTCGAACAGAGTCATCATTTAAGGAGTTGGATGAACACCACAAATGATAAGTCATAACATCCATTGATGGGTCTTCTCTAGGGTTTCAATTGAAATTAGGAATATCCGAGGGTAATTTATGAGGTATCACTGGCCACCAAGGAGCATAGTTGATTGGATCATTAGTAAGCCAGTTTAAATCAGGTAATTCTAAAGTTTCAACAAAGGGAATTTGTCGATTTAAGTTAGTTTGAGCATATCCATGGTATGATGGAATTGGTTGGGAAAAAGGCCTTTGAGCACTATCATAAGGAATTTGTTGCTGGTAACCTAGATAGGGGTTGTTTTGATAAGAAAACACTTGAGGATTCTGTTGACGAAAACCTGGGTAAGCTACTTGTTGTTGGAATGATTGTTGTGGAATTTGTGCTTGTGGCTACCAAGGTGTCTGTGCACCAAGATTATAGCCCAAACTAGAATATCTTGGACCCGGTTGTGACTATGAAATCCCATAATAGGGTAATCCAACTTATGAAAAAATAATTATGGATACAGGTGGTTGTTGAGGAGTTGGATTCTGAGGGCCCAATACTTGAGGGTATTGGGTTGAAGGAACCGCTTGAGACGGTTGAGGTACAACACTATGAGCCTATAACAGGGGTAATGATGTATTAACAAGTGGAGTATATGTAAGTGCAACAGGTTGACCGAGTTGATATGAATGCACAAATTCTTGTGGTTAAATGGGCAGGATAGGCTGCCATTGACACTGACAGTCATTCTGACATTAGGATGACCATATAACGATGGAGTAGTGTCAAAATGGTTGACCATAGGTTGCCCCCCTAGTATGAGGAGTATAATAAGATGGAATATATTTTTCTCCAAATGTAGGGAGTCCAGTTGACATGGTACTAGATGGAATATACCCAGTGGACCAGCTTGATATTGCATTGAAGATGTATATAAAGGATCAAGAAATTTAGTACTCATTAGATACATACCAGATAGAATACCAGATGATAACATGGGTGAAGTCCATGGGTTTGAGGATGCACCAGAGAAGGTTCTAGATAAATATTGGTAACCAAGTTGGACGGAAGGGCCACCATATAGATGTGACTCTGGTGATATGGTGAACATGTATGGGGTGGAAACAGTATATATTTTCACAACTGTAACAGATGGTACAGTCAGAGATGTTAATTCAACCATGGTCATACGACCCAATGTATACCCTACAGGATCTACGAGAACTCGAATAGACACGGGATAAAAGAAAGGAGTGTGAGGTGATTGAGGAAAAGACTTGTAAAGATAAATCTCCCCTCCAAAATGAGTTGGAGTTGAAGGTATTTCATCTTGTGGTATTTCTTCAATCAAAATCAAACCAGGTGGAAGGATTTCGTTGTCGGGCCCAAGATAAATTTCAGGTGGTTGACTGCGTGATATGGGAGACTGAGTGGCTACAATCGACTGTGGAGCGACCGATACAGGAAAAACTTCTGGTTGTTCAACTTCAGGACCTATATGTTCTGGTAAGAGAATGAAAGGATCCTGATAAACTTCCAATTGAACAACATCAGGTTCGGGAGGTATGATCTCACTAATTGGATGGATCGTGACCATAGGTAGCTGTGAGGACTCCATCTCGATAACAGTAGATGAACCAAGATTTGTAGAAACAAATCGAGACAACTCTAGTATATGTGAGGATGATGTCACACCAGAGGTACTGATAGTACTGTTTTCGGTAGAATGATGTCACCTTTACCGACCAGAAATGGCTTCCGGTGGTAAAGGTGATTTAAGTTCTATTCTACATAAAAACCAGGGAATGGGATGTTCTTCTTCCATAATGACGGGTTGATTTTATGAAAAAAAAAAATAAACAAAATAAAAGGGTAATTCTAGGAAAAAGGTTTACCAATTAATTGTGAACTACAAAATACCTCCTAGAGAACCAATAAGTACAGGAAGGCAATCTCCCCTAATGTTGTGGTCGGTGTATCACAAGTTACAAGGGGGCCAAATTGGTTACCTATGGATGGATAGCAACCTAAAGTTGTCCTTCCAAATATACCTGAAGTTACGTGGAGGCCCAAGTCTGTATTGGCACTATCTAATGTGAAACCGCATAGTGAGAGCACCCCCTTATACTTTTTATACTATAACACCACCCTATATACCCGAAGGTACGTGGCTGAGCTCTGATTTACTTACGCACGTCGAGTGAGGTATCACACTCGGAATGTATCGCAGGCAAGTTAGTGACAGCTGCTATGTTTAACGATGTCAGAACACGTCTCTAGCCTAGACCTTCTAAATGTTATCATTAATGTTCCAATGCTTTCTTATGTTGATTGATGTATATTTTATGTTGATCTTGTTTAAAAAAAATTCTTTCAGATTCACCGCATGATGTGATGGAAATCCCTAAAATTCAAACTAAATTATAAGCAAACTTTTCAATTTATCTTTTTCAATGTGAATCCTAGCTACTAAGGGAAAGAGAAATCAGTTTTTTAACAAACATCAAAGAGCACAAACTAAATGCAGCTTTCCTAATTTGTTCCTATGCAACACACACAATTCACTAAATGCACATGCATGTTTTTCTTTTCATCTCCCTTCAATGTGAATGAAAGAAAGGAAACTATATGCGCAAATTAATTAAACAAGTCTTTTCTTATGAGAAACGAGGAATGAAACAACAATTTCTCTTAGGAAAATGAAGAATGGAACTACAATTTTAATACAAGAAACGAGGAATGAAACAACAATTTCCTTTTCAAAAACAGAATTGATCTAATGCAGAAATGAAATACTTTTAATTTTATTTGCCAATGATAAAGAAAAACACTAATGAAAGATTAAACAAATTTACTTTTCAGAGGAAGAATAGGAAAATTTATTGGTCTCTAAGAGGTATCAGGCATCTAGGAATACAGCAAACAAGTGGTTGAAACTGAAAGCAATGAAAAATTTTGATGGAATTTGGTTAGATGAGGGGGAAACACGGTCTCTAAGGGGAGACGGTGCGTGTTAAAGAACCACTGAGTGGGAGACAATGCACTGTGTCTTGACCAACAGTGTGTTGGGCGCATCTAAGATTGGAAATCAAGTAGCTTGACACACTTCTAATTCAATTTGTTCATTCAAATGACTGATAACAAAAAGTAGATGCTACTTATGAAGATAAACAGAGGAAAAAACACCAGGAATGATAGGATACTCCCTAGCGGAGTCACCAATTTGTTATATGGAATTGCGATCTACGGATAAACCAAATTCCCTAAGTGTGGTGTTTATCACTTATAACAACATAGGAAAGAATAACTATTATTTTCTCTAAAAGAAGAAGATATACATAATGGAAAGGATCCTAGTTGTGATTCTTTCACTTCTCCTTCTTCTTTTGTCATTGTTGTTGTCATTGTCAATCCAACTCAGGTCACTAGATCGATTCCTGAAAACACAAATAGAGAACAGCAAACAGCATACAATATACTATATATCTACTTATCTTACTCAAATTAAATCGATTAAATCTGAAACACATACATCATTCAAGAATACATTACATAAGAAATAGAGACATATGTATGGGAAAATGAACAGCAACCTTTTTTAAAGAGTAGAAGGGGAAGATTACAACCAATGGATCGATTTGTTGTCAACCTTCTCCAGCTTTGTTCCAGCCTCATCACATCCAGCATTATCCCAGCAGCATATCAGTACTTTCACTCTCTTTTCAAATGAGAATCCAACAGCATAACTTCGCCAAAATTCTTCCTTCCTAGCACTAGGATGAGTGCTCAATTTATAGGGAAACTAATGATAGTTTCTCAATGAATGACTTTCTAAAATAGGAAATAAATGTTTCCAAGTTCAAGGGTGTTAGATGGAAACTTGGATTCAAAGTATGACACCTATGGAATCTTCTAGAAGGCACTGGCCATGTGGATATTCCCAGAACAATGATAATTTCGCTCCCAGGTGACCAAGGCACCTTTGATTGTCAGGAAGTGCACTGCTTTGCACCATTGCATGGAGTAATTAGCACTGAAACGCAATTAGTCCCTTGCACATGAGCGTTTGTGAGTCAGTAAGTCATATAACATATACTTCAAACCTTGGAAATCTCACAATAGAAGCCATGAATGAAATGTTCTTCACTTAGGGCATGTAGCAACTGAAATATAAGGGGATGATAGATCCTATTTCATTGGTCCTAGAGATGATGTCTAGTTTGACTAGGTCTTGGAGGATGATGCCCAAATTGACCTATAACAGGAAGAAAAAACTCAAGAGGACATGAAGAAACATGGTAAGTTCTTAACCTCTTGGAATAATTTTTTAGCTACCTTAAGGAGAAAATTTTATCCATTAGCATGTATGAAAAATGCTATAATGGACTAGAAACAAATTAGGCAAGGTAAAGGACAAAGTGTGCAAATATATACTCAAGATTTTAGGAGAAGAGCACTAATTTTGGGTGTATATTTGACATCTCAAGAAACTTTGCAAAAGTACATTGGAGGTTTTCCTAGTTACCTAAGACATACTATTCTCATGTTTTAGATGAAGTATGTGTACAGGCCACACATCTAGAGGCAAGAGGGAAACATGTTTCAAAGGAGACAAGTGAGGATACGTTTGAGTCTGAAGAGAAAGGAAAGGGTAAGTTCAAGGGTAAAGGTAAGAATAATGCTTCCATAAAGATGGAAAAAGAAAAACTCACATGCAAACAATGTTCCAAATATGGGCATGATGAAGATCATTGTTGGAAACTTCATCCAGAGATTAGACCCAACAAGCTTAAAAACAAGGAGAAGGAGCAGACAACTACTACAATAACACATCATTTAGGTTCTGATTCCGGAGTGAAACAAAGATCACTGCAATGGGTTTGAAAGGTAATGACATTGAAAATACTAGTTCTTCAAGTTTTCAAAATAGTAGTCAAGATGATGAAACAAGAATTGAGCTTTTCCATGTTAGAGTTATATCAAAGCATACCAAGGTTGTCACCCTATTTTATAGTGGTTCACAAGCAAACCTTATTTCAGAATACTTAGTCAAGAAGTTGAATTTAGAAACCATTCCTCATCCAAGACCTTATCCTTTAGGTTGGATATGTAAGAATGCAAATTTTCATGTGACGAGGAAGTGCATACTTATATTTGAAATCACTTTAAAATTTCTTGATGAATTTGAACTTGATGTTGTTCCACTTGATGTTTCTGGTATTGTTTTGGGTAGCCCATATATTTAAGATAGGAAAGAAATATTCCATTGCCATGAGAATAAGTATCACTTGTTCGAGAATGGGATTGAGTACACTGTTAGAGCGCATAGTAAGAAGATGATTTTGTCTCTTATGCATGCTAGAAAAATGAAGAGAATTGTGAATGCTAGTCAAAATTTTGCTTTGTTAATGTTGAAGCATCAAGATGTTGTGAATGAGTCCTTTCAAGGATATTCATTGAATGAAAATTCTGATTTAATTGAGGTTTCTAATGGTTGTGATAAGATGTTTCAGGAGTCTAAAATTGCAGCAGCATGCATCATTGTTGAGCAGTGATGTGAACAAAATGCCAATGCAAGAGAGTGCAAAGGTCAAAGAGAAAGCACCAAAGAAATTTGAAAAAGAGGGAATTGGGTTCAAAATTTATTCTTGTGGGTTTCAAAATGTATTTTCTTTTAAATGGGATGTTTCATGGCAATGGAAATTACATTTGGTCAAGAGTCCAGCCAAGCACAAGGCAACACAAGCTAAACATTTTCATGTCGACAATGTTCGAGGTGAGAAGAATTTCAAGTTGTTTAAGTTTCCTCTGATTTAAGGCAGAGGAGGGAACATGTTTGTTTCACCAAGGACAATTTTTTGTTCTGCAAATTCTGATAAATTGCAACAAGATGGTATCTACAAAAGCAAGACAGGGTCCCCAAAGTCAAGGAAAAAATATCATTTTTCATGAAAATCTCAAATTGCTGAATTCAAGAAAATTCCATTGGATTGATACTGGAAGGGTGAGGGGATATACCCTCATCCAAATGTTCAATAATAAAATATATTTTGGGGTTCAAAATCTTCTAGTGGGGAGGAGTGATCAGGTGCTCAAAAATATGCTCAAAAAATAAATTTTTTAGAATGATGTGGAACCTGAACGACCGCGTAGATCTCATCATTTTGAATCTGGTGCAACTCGTTTCGCGGAAAACTGACACAGTATGCTCCCGGAAACGAGTTATGTTTGTTTTCCCAAACAGGCAAATTTTTTGACATTTGACTGGGCAAATTTTGGGCCAGTGGCAAGTTGCCACGTGGCTTCTTGTGATTTTTCAAAAGTCATTTTTTTGGGCCTACCACAACTTGACACATGGCAGGCCCTTACTGGGGTTTTTTGGCGTATCTATATTGGTTGGATAGTATCCAACCACATGTTGCCACGTGGACCAACCGGAGGCCGCCACGTAGCAACACGGGGGCCACAAAATTTTGGTTAAGGTCTGAATTACCTTCGCATGAGTTGAACATCGAATCTCATTGCAAACAGCACAGCGTTCTAACCATGGGGCTACAATGGTCCTTGTTAAACCATATCCCTCCACCACTATATAAAAATTATGTTGGACGGAGGTTGGATTAAGGGGTCAGGGCTTAGCCCCTGCCCCCCTATATACATAACATATGACAAATGGCACCAAACCATGGCCGCAAAGGCATGGAGCCAGTTTTTTTAATTAAAAATATCAATTCGACCGCTGGTTAATTTAGTTGAAAATTCGTATTTATGGCATTATTATGAATTTCACTGTCCCAAAATTTGTGCTGAAAATATACAAATTTGTTGCTCCTTTAGAGCAATTCAGGGAAAATTTGTAGGACGGTTCTGGAATTTGGGAAATTCAATAGAGAAACTAGCAGCAAATCTAGGGAGGCTCATAACTTCTTCAGGTTTTGACCAATTTGGGAGAAGAAAGAGGCTAGACATACATTTTTATAGCTCTCAAGCTAATGGAATGGGTTTTGCAGCCATTTGAGCATTGTAAATTTATGTAATCACCATTTTGAGCATAATGATATAGGGCCAAGCCATTGGAAGCTAGACCAAGGAGACGTAGCCTAGGAGGGGTGAACTCCTTCATCACTTGTTGTGTTGTGGTTATTTTTATGTTGTATTTGTCTATTGTTTATGTTATTTCAGAGTTTAATTCCATGCATTATGTGTATAATAAATTTAACATAAAAGCTCATAAAAAACTCAATTTTAACACTTACAATTTAAACTCCCTCAAGAAAATTTACATATAGATCTCATAATGATTAGTCGTTGATATATTTTCATGTTTATTTTTATTTGATCGTTATTTGTAGATGATTTATGAATATATTGTTGCATAGTTAGGTTGCATTAAGCTAATCCTGTCATTATGAGTGTGTTTCCAAAAGTAGGTGTTCAATCTACAAGTATTGTCACCCTTTCATCATTTTTTGGAGACATGCCTCCCTCCACACGTAAAGTGGCCTCCAAAGAAACTTTAGAGGAAAGCACTGAGGAAACAATCAAAGTAACAAAGCTAAACATTCCCATTTATGTAGATACACAGTGCTTCAATGATAATTCTACTAAGGTCACATGGCACAGTATAAAGGACACATTCATGAATAATATTTTTACTGAGAACTTGGAAGACGTGCAAGCATACATCAATATTAAGAGGTCCACAATGCATAGGATCGCATGTAGATTCCTAGTCATACCTTGTGCATAGGTGATTGAGTGGATTATCACACACATGGATAACTCAAATCTTGTGCTTTGTAGTGAGAGTGGTGGTTAGATCGGCACATATTATGGAAAATATATGCATACATACTACAAGATTCTCAGGCCCACATAATATGCAAACACTGACATTTACACCATATGGGTCGATCTCGACACAAGTGACATCATAAAATCATGGTGTCGATAGCCTGCTAATTTTTTCTACCATCCATCTATATTTTATCTGACCAAGATTCTCATAGATGTATATCAATATCTGATATCCATGTGTTGTCAGTTGCATGGGCACAAAAACATTGAGGTGTTTAAGAAAAACTAGATATATATATATGCTCAATATGGTGGTATCCTGTGGTAAAGTATTCAATTGGGAATATACAATATCGTTTGAATTGCAATGTCATGTGGGGTAGGAAAAAGCATCTTTGAGGGCGAACCAGGCACCACAATTCTATATGTATGCATTTATTTTAGATGGAATTTATGCACAATATGTTTTCCCGGCATTGTACTGGAACTGGACCCCTGAGGACAAGTTTCCAATTTAATTTCACTACAGAGTGTTATCATAATCAATCTTCATAGGTTCATATGACAAATTGGATGAGCACTTCTTTACAATTATTTTTCAGATGATATTTGATATCGATCCTCCTTGCATGACTGATCAGGTCAAGGAGTCACTCCAGGATATCACAGATTGGTTTGCAGCTCCCAAGGGTACATACATCAGATGTTTTGATTTTTATATATCCCCTCATCTTATACTGTGATATGTGACCAATAAGGTGGTCATGCAGGAAGTAGAAAATCAGTTGGACAAGGGATTATCAAGAGTTCTTCACGGGATGAAGAAAGCCCCTTGGCCCACCTTCCCTTTGAGGATCAGATTATATAAGTAAAGGAGCCATAATTAAACAATAGTAGAAATACAAGAGCTATATCACTTACACTTAGAAACTAATTATTTTCATGGATATGATCCCAAGAGAGTGTGCAGCCAGCATTGAGAAAGGATCGGTTTCAATTGGGTTTATTCATCAATATCTACACCAGAAGATGATAAGGTAAAGAAATTGTACCTGCGAGTCTTCACACTGATGTTATTATTTTGTTATTTATATTATCATTGGAATGATTTCATGTTTGTTTGAACCAATTTGAGGATATTTCTTCTTCAAAAGTTTATATATCTCAAGAAAATCGTAGAAAAACATCAAATTCAACAAATTTATCAGCAAATGATGCATATACAACATCAAATCCTTTGATTTTTTCTAAGCCTAAAAAACATGTGAAGAGGCTACTTAAAGCTTCAAGAAAAATGGAGAATGACCATGAAATGAGGAAGGAGGTGAGTAGTGGGGAGACAGCCAAGAGTAAAATATTTCTTTCTATGTCTTTAAACAATTCAATGAGTCTAAGAGCAAACAAAGGAACTTCTAGTACATAAATATTTGAAAACAAGAAACAAATTTCCAAACCTCTTTGAAATGGCTCAATAGTGTTTATTTCTTTAAAAGCATATTTATTGATCTATAATATATCATTATATTATTTTTCATCCATATTGATACTTTTAGAGTGGAAAAATTGGAGGAATAAACACACAAGACTATTTTTACTAGTGAATCCCAGTTTGACTAATTGGGCTTTGAAACATTCTAAAAGCATTTTGAGGCATCAAATGACATTTTTTGGGGTTAAAACATTGTCGCATAGTTTCATATCTTACCACTATTCTACACTCAAATACCTTTCCAATGACACAAAAATGCCTCAAATGGAGTTCATATGTGAAAATTATGCCACTAGAAAGTTGACCTTCCTATTTTGACCACCACGATAAGAGAGGATGTCATGCCAACCCCAATTATTCATGGAAAATGGGATAGCCATGTGATCATGATGAATAAGACTCTAGAAATTTCAATATTGTAACTCTATTTAAGAGTTAAAGGAGTCAAAACTTAATAACTAGTAAGCTGTCAACATGTCTTATAACTAGGCCACTACAAGGAAAAGTAGTACCATATATTGTAGTGTGTTTTTCTCCATAGATGACAAAAGTACTTAAGAGTGGATATAGAGATATAAAACAAAGAGGGTTTGTATATTTTAGAAACCCAAAGGCTATAAGTCTCGCCCCTTTGTAATTGCATCTATTTCCATTCAAGGAAAGAGAGAGTGAGCAACCTCACCTTCTCATTGGGTTTTCACTTATAAGGGTTTTGAAACCATATCTTTTTCTTCTTCTTTTTTTGGGTAGTTTAGACTAATCCTAAACCCACGGGTTTCGAACCGGTGACCTTGCATATGGAGTGCCTTAACGGTGCACCCTTCACCATTTTGAAATCATGTCTTTTTTTAATTGTTTTTTGTGAGTTTTATTTTTTTTTCCCTATTTCCTCTATTTTATCTATTGCACATATAAAAATTGCATAATAATTAACAAATCCATAAATCTAAGGAAAAATTAACCCGTATAGTGTAAATTTTGGACTTTTAAACATATTTTAGTCAATTTGTTATGGTGAATTATCCAATGGAATATGCATGGTAGTTTATGTATCAGGTATATGGTATTACAATATGTGACTCTATGATTTTACCCTCTCAGAAGTTAGAATTGTGGACTGGGTAGCAATAATCCTCCTTTTGGCATTGCCTGTTTCAAGATCCATTTCAATTGGGAAGGTATGGAACAAACTTTTTGAAATTGAATATGAGACGAATTCATTCATGGGATATTCATGTTCACTGCAATGTATGAATGTATACTCTTTCAAATTGAATACAAGATGAATTTGATGACATGTTTCTTGGATTTACTAGATAGTTCCAATTTTAAATGTATGAATATATACTCTTTGCAATTTTAAATGTATATGATGGGCCTCTTTCAAAAATTGGAGAAATTAAATGCTAGTTTTCTTAAAATTATTGTTCAATTGAAACTAACTATCATTTTTTTATGATTGTGAGAGTTATACCCTACCTCTCAATCATCTTATCCATAGATGATTGTGACAAAGATAATATGCTTCGTAAACATCATAAATGTAGAGTAGATGATAATTATTCACAGACTATATATATATATATATATATATATATATATATATATATATATATACACATACCTCTTAGATGATAATTGTTCACATAACTCATATATCAACTCAATAGTAAATATATTAAAAGTATATGTACTTAACCAACAAAGCACAACAATATTCCCCAAATGAGGGTGACTAACGCCCATAGGAGGCCAGAAAATTTCCACGCTCACTGGCCCACCTGGAGATCAATCATGCATGAGGGGCGGGAAAAAGGAAACATGGAGGTTTGCATCAAAAAGGATGGCTAAACAAAAGAGGGAAGGATGGTGGCAGTAAGCAGTATTGTACAGCATCGGAGAATGGAGGCTGTGGATATGGAATCGCGGGAGCCTGAGGGAGGGAGGCACCAGTGAGGGTCCAATTGGCTCAAATGCGAAGTTAATTATTATGGAAGGTGAAGGTATGAAGGAGTAGCCAAGTGGGGAGCTTGGAACGGGTTTATAAGCTATTGAAGGGGACAAATCGGAACCATCCTAATTCGGTGCAGATGGGCGAACAGGCGGAAATTTGTAGAGACTCTTGCTGGGGTGCAAGAGGTAGTGAGGGATTTCAACCGATGCTCTTTCCAGGAGGGAAGGATGGCAGGCCGCCTAAATCAAGCCCACCGATGGGTAGAAGACAACAGGTAGAGGCAGAGGAGAGACTTCCAGAGGCGGTGAAGGGGGGAGACACAGGTCCCAGCTAGAGCCCGAGGACAGGAGGTTGGATTTCAAGGTGCTCTTCCTTGCTGAGAATGACGAGGCGGATTCTTTCGCCATCTCCAGACTAGAGGCAGACCTAGTCCAGACCCTACGGTGGGAGTATGGAGATTGGGTGGAGCTACAACCGGTTTGGGTTACTCGAATTATCCTGGGCTTCTTGATTCGCGAGAGAAGGTGAATTCGCCAAGATGTGGGGGAGAACTCTGCAACATCAGGGAAGGACTCGATGGCAGCATTGGAAAGATTTAGAACACTGTGATGATCGTTGGATACCTGGACATTCTGTGACCAGACTGTGCGCCTCAGGTTTTTGATCTCGGGGATGGGGAAGAGGAGAATGGCGTGACTATGCAAGCATCGAATAGCTTGGGGGAAGAGAACTAGAACCTAGTTTGTCTAGGTGATTTTTGGTTATGTTAAACTTTCAGCAGGCCTCTAGCCTTGTATTGTTAAAATTTTTAAGTCTTAGTAGATTTAGTTGGTTAAATGTTGAATCTCTGGCTCTCCTATCAGTTTTAAGGGTCATTAGAATGGATATCCCTCCGATTTCCAGTGTTGGGCGGAGACATTTTGACAATCTCGAACTCAGGGTCTGGTTTCCAGCTTGTCGGTAGATGAATGACTGTAAATATTTAACTAGTTAATATAAGGAGTCCCATACTTGCTGATTAAAAAAAAAAAACAAGGCACAACATTATTATACAAAAACTCTTTTTTCTGCAAATTTATGAAGAACAAGCGACTCAATAGGATCTGGACTTAACAAGTTATAAATCACGACTAATAAATAATAAAATGAGTTATTAAAAATTTCAAGCAACATGCATCAAGTATTTGGTATTTTGATACATCTTACCAACTTGTTTTTTGATATAGCTTACCAACTTGTTTTCTAAAATAGATCCTCTAAAATAGATTCCATTTATATTCCTTTGAAACAACTCCCCTTCATATTCCTATGAATATGTTTTTGTATGAATTATATGTATATGAAATAGAAGAAGAAGTGGGTTATTTGAAACAATGTGGCAGTGGCGAAATGGAGCAATCAAGCGGTGCTAAACATTATCTTAATTCATGAAAAATATTATATACTTTTTCAGAAACTTAACTTAATCTAAGTTTTTCAACCCAAAAAATTCATGCAAGTTAGTTAACCCAATAATTTGAATGAAAAATATATTACTAGAGGCCTTAGCCTAACCTAAGGTTCCCAATTAAAAATATACATCAAGAAAAATGATGCCCACAATAAGACCTTAAATTGATTGTTCAATGAAAATTGAAATAATTATACATACATACATACATACATACATACATACATACATACATACATACATATATATATATATATATATATATATATATATATATATATATATATATATATATATATATATATATATATATATATATATATTTGTGTTTCTTAGTTCATATATTAGAGATCAACAAAAAATGGATGGTTAAATTCAAACTAATATAGTTTAATGATTAATCGATCTTTAGAGTCCCTGCACAGACTTTTACATGGGACTAATAACTCTCCATATTTACGTTGGAGGTGTTTTCTTTGCTAGCTTGGGGTGGGAAAACACCGTTCACCCCAGCCAATGGGAGAGCTCAAATTTTTCCCTTCCCACTAATGAGATTTTTCCATATGTTTGTCCCTTCAACCAATGAAAATTTGTCATATGTCAACTTGCTTTCTTTCTTCCCACGGTTTCCCTACTACATGTTTTTTTTCTCCAAATATTCCACATGTCCTTCATTCTTTTCATTCCTCTTCATTCCACATTCAATAGCAGCAACTGATAGATTTCAGGAGTACAATGTGCTTTTGCAGATCTCAAGTTTTAACATACGATGGTGGATGTGGTGTAGTTGCTAAGAAGATTGGTTTTTCTGCTATTCTGGAATAGGGTTCTAGTGTTGGTGCCATTATTAGAATTCATTTCACTTCGCCCTCCAAGTAAATCTCAACCCCTGAATTTTCTATTTACTTTTTTTGGACAACTTTTATATTGCCAAGGGAATTTTCTTGGGCTTATTTGTGGTTAGGGATGAGGTTTGTGTGGGTTAATGCTCGATTTAAATCTGTTCTTATTACCCATGTGAAGGAAGCTTTGAAAATATATGGAATTTTTAATGTCCATTGGGGTTTCAGGGTAAAAAATTATTCCACCTTTCCATTGTATTTTTTGTTCCTCTTCATTCCACAGTCTGTAGTAGCAATTGATAGATTCCAGGTATGCATTGTGCTTTTTCAGATCTTGGAAAAATGCACTACGAAAGCTCACTATTTGTCCCCCGGTCAGCTATGTGGGGGCTTTCCCCCTTGGTGGTGTCATAGTTTCTATTTTTCCCCTAGTATCTTATTCAATTTAGATGAAGTTGGAATATTTTCCAATAAACTTATTTGCACTTCCTACCCCGATCGAACTTGAGGCCCACCTGTCGGCAGTCATATTTGAAAATGGAATGAGTAGGGGCACGCTTTATCACTCATATTTTGTTAATGTGGATGGGGTATGAGCTCAATTTTCAGGAAGTGGTTGCTAGACTGAGCAGTTGTGAACCTTACCTCATCTTGTTGTTGTTGGGTTGGTATCCCTACCTTGCAATTAGCGAGAGATAGGTTCATGAAGAGAAATTGAAATAAGAAGGGTCATGATTCATAATTGTTGGCTTCCTTGCCTTCCTGCTTCCTTCTTCTAGCAGTATCCATTACTTGAAGGAATACAATAGGAGATCTTACTTGAATTCATTCAATAATCCAATGAGGAATCAAGGGGAATAATCCACGTGAAATCCATATTCTGTGAAATACATAAACGAGAGATCAACATAGACATCAACATATTGTGGTGTGGAGATCGGGAAAACCTGCTCAATACAATACCTTTCTCAATTATAACAACCTCATTTTTATTTTTAAACTTTTAACATACGATGGTGGATGCGGTGGAGTTGCCTAGAAGATTGGATATTCTGCCATTTCGGAACAGGATTCTGCTCCCTTGTGCCATTGTTATAATTCATTGCACTTCGCCCTCCAAGTAAATATCAGCCCTTGAATTTTCTATTTAATTTTTTTGGAATTCCTTTATATTTCCAAGGGAATTTTCTTGGGCTTCGTTTTGGTTAGGGATGGGGTTTGTGCGGGCTGATTTTCAGGTTTGGGTAATTTTGATGAAAGAATATCTTCTAATCAAGAATTAGGGATACCAAGTTTTCCCAATAACGAGAGTACATCGTTAATCTAGATGAAAATACTAGATCAGTTTTATGGGAGAATATCCTAATTAAAAACATAAGCACAACATTTATAAGATACCTCCAATATGAATACCTCAAATCCAATAAAAAATAGTCCATGAAACAAATAGGTTAGATATGAAAAAAGCAAACTATCTAATTTAAAAAATTTCTGCGAAACTCATGTATACAACAAAAATTTAATGCTCAGTGTTCCCAAAACTTTAAAGGAGAAAAAACTTCAATTGTTTTTAACTCTAATTTTAGTGAAAATAGATAAAAAAACAAATTTTCATTAATTTCAGTGAAAATAGATAATAATAAAAAATAAAAAAAAGTGTCATTGATGTTGTTGGGCTGAAGTTGCACGATATGATTATCCGTACACGATTTTAGCCAAAAAGTTCCATTGACAATATGTCCAATGCCAATGAGAGACTACATTCAATCAAGACAAGCAGCAAATACAAAATACAGAGTAAAAGTAAAATCATATCGTTTTACAGATTAAAATTGAAATAAATTTTCATATATGAAACACATTTTTTTCAACAAAAACTTAATGCTTCACATTTTCACAACATCTCCTAAACCTGTTCTTCGACCCATGCTCCTAGAGTCTACAAAAACTTTTCTGAGCCTCGGGTTAAATGATAATAGTTGCTTACAATGCTCTAATCTGAAAAAGTAAATCTGAGCCTTGGACTAAATGATGTTATTACTTACATTTACTTTTGCATTCGCAGTTGTTACTTACATTTACTTTTGCATTCTCATTTGTTCTCAAATTTTTGCAATCACTTTTAATAAGTTAATATCTTAGCCAACTTAGCAGTGCAGTTTTGATGAGTTTATCTAGGGAAATTTAGTGGCACTAAAATTATTTTTGCACACCCTATATTTTTCCATTTATATAGGGTTTTCAAGAAAATATCACACATTTCTCGGTAATTTTTTATAACCTAATTCCATTTATATAATTTTTTTTACATAATTGATTTATTTTAAGGAGTAAACTATATTTCGATGTGCAAAACATAATTTCAATGGCATGTTATGGTTGAGACCACTTCTTTAAAATTCATATATATCTAGCTTTATATACATATATTACATCATTTGTTCATTCTCTTATATTTTGAAAATCATTCAACTGTGATCTCTTGCATTCACAGAGAAAACATGATGATCATAAGGTATTTTCTATCGGTAACTATGTTGATGAGAATTCCCACAAATGGAGAAATTGATATTTGGTACATGGATCTTGTGGAAATTTATTTGTTACATGAGAATTGTAATCCTTTAACCTGTTTGTTGCAAACTTCTTGAAAATTGCAAGAATTAGATGGAAAAATTAAAATCAATGCCACAATTAAACTTGAAAGTGGGGAATTGAGATGATGGCATCTAAGATTGAAAGATTCACCGACATGGACAGACTTGATAAACCATAAAGAAAAAAATTTAAAGGAAGCTTATTCATAGCTTGCAAAAGTTAAATGGTTATCTTCTTCAGATCTTGGACAGTCTAGTTGTACATTCTGCAATTCAAACACTTTCGTTACTAACTACCACTTTCACTTGCTTTAAGTTGATTAGCACATAAGCTCTAGCACATAGATAAGTAACTTATTGTAAAACTTGTTGTATAGAGTGGTTGTAGGGTATATCTACCACTATGTAATATTCTTAGCATTGTATTAATGCAATTTTTAGGGCATGTAGCAATGACAACATAAGAGAGATAGGGATTCTCTCGGCTTTTTTGGCTACAAACTTGTCTATCATTAATATAATGAAAAGTTCAAATGAGAACTTGAAGCAGCAATATATATCAGCATTTCTTACCTCTGGGCTATCAGGAACATCCATGAAAAATCTTGAAAGCTTTTGTAAAACTTCATTTAATGCGAGAAAGGAAATATTTAGGTAGTTAATGGAAAATAAGGAATAAATGTTGGCTAAAGTAGAGCTTGATGTTTACTTTTATATACTCTATTGTATCCCCTGCTTATTTCCATACCTCCACCATTGAGAAATATGGTGCAACTTCAGTAACCTGTATCAAAGCAATTCCATTACCCATTACAAGCTTATACTTAAAAACATGAAGATTAATAGAGAAATTAAGAAAGATACAATTTTATAAATAATAACTAAAAACTAAATTTAGAGAAACATTTTAAAACAAAGTTGATTTAATATTAATGTTTTGTTTTAAAGTTATGATGAAAAAAATGAAAAAATTATTAAAAAATGAGAATTAACGATCACTCTTCTCATCATCATTATTATGAGTTAGATAATTTTGTTAAGGTTTTATTAAAAAAAGTGAAAAAAAATTTGAGAACTAAATTGTTCTAATAATAAGCATATTATAACAACCATAAAATAATGTGGTAAACATTATTAGTTGTTTTTGTGTTGAGTGTTTGTTATAGTAATTGTTATAGGTGTATTAATAACAATTATGGGTTGTAGTCATACTTATATAGCTTAATACAAATTTGAGGGGGTTTAGATCTCTCAAATTCTCACCTAGTCTTAAGGAAAAATTGGTTGCTAAAGGAGTATTACTTTTATGAGCTTCTTATTTTATTTTAACTTATGAAATGACTTGAGCACTACTTGATAAATTGTCTTTACACAATTAAAAAAGATACCTTAATTTCAATGGAATTTCACATAGAGTAGCCAAATTTTGCAAAAGATGCTTGGGAGCCTAGTGGTATATTCAAATGAGCATCTCTTTCTCAAGTTTTTTTTCTAAATTTCTTTTCTTTCGCATTATTGGCAATGAGCTCCATGATTTTTTTATTTGATCTAAGGTATGAGAGAGTTCATGAATCCATTTTGTATGTTTCTTGAGTGCAAAGGGTTTCCTTTCCTTCATTTTCTCTCTTCATATTTGTCATCTGTTGATTATTATGTCACCTTGGTACTTTCTCCACTTCTCAAATGTCTTATAGTAAAGTGTAGGATGAGAAGGGAGCTCGAAGAAGAAGAATACCATCATTACTATGAAATTATTCTGGGACAATTATGTTAGTGTTACTTTATGTTAGTGTAAATTTTTTTTTAAATTTAACCTCTTATTACATTCTTTAAAAGATATAGAAACTAAAATTCCGATCGTATTTCATTGTCCATATATTTCACTTGATTGTTGTTTTCCCCACTCCCCAGCTTTACTTTGCACCACTCGGTGAAAATTCTAATAAGTAGCATAGAGTAGCCATGATGGATAAAGAAATCATGAAATATGTGTAGGGTGACTTGAGATGGCCAAATAGAGCACAAATTTTATTGAAACTCTACGAGTGCATATAAATCAAACAAGGAGGAACAGTGATATAAGTGTGACATAAGGCTAAAGCCCAAAACTCCACAAAACACCAACAATGATGTGAAAATACATCTAATTTCATTTCAAACCATAAATAAACTGGCCAAAAGATCTCGAGAGGACATCCATAACCTAGTTAGAATTCCATGCCAAATTACATGACTCAACAATGATTTATATGTGGATGTATATCCAAATAGATGTACAATAACTCTCACAAGTCACTTTAAAAACATTAATTTTAAATTACTAAAATATATTATTATTCAAAATCTAATTATTAAAACCTTCAAAATTTTAAAAAAAATTATATTTTATTTTATAAATATATTTGTAATAATAATTGCATTTTAACTTATCATATATATATATATATATATATATATATATATATATATATATATATATATATATATATATATATATATATATATATATGAGTGCATAATTTATAACAAGTAATTATGATGTATTTGAATTTTCTAAATATAAATCATTATATTGAAATTTTATTTTAAAAAATGTAATCGCAACTAAACTACTTTACAACTTGGTTAATTAATTTAATTAATTAAATTTTTATGTATTTTTTAAATATTATTATGTATATTTTTTAAAATTCATTCGATATTCTTCATAAAAAAGCGTTTAAAATAAATTAAATCTTTATAGGTTTTGTTAATATAGTATTCAAAATTGTTATGATGAGATATTTAATAAAAAATCAACATATAATTACTATTATTATTACAAATAAATTTTTAATAAGGAGAAAAAAAAATATTTTATAATTATTTAAACTAAATTTAATTAGTATTAAATAATTGTAAATAATATAAATTAAATAATTTCATGTATATATATATATATATATTGGACTAAAGGTTGCAAGTTAAGGAAGCTCTACTACATCTAACTCCTAGCAGCTAGGGTTTCTCTAGCCCTTGTTGAATCTTTTATTTGTAGGTGTCATCGCTAAGCCTTTTATATGTAGATGTCACCAAGGAATTGTGCCTGTGTTTCCTGTGGTTTTCAAATTTTGAACCCATCAACTCTCATCAGTCAGCGTGCTCATGATCACTGTGTGGGTTTGTTGGCTCAAAGGGGTCTCGACCCAGGTTCAGAGTTGCTATGCAACCAACAAAACCCTCTATTACCAGCCCTTTCGGCAACGACCTACAGCGCAGATCGCAGTCTCACGTGAGGAAATATTGGGCGATGTCAAAACCAGGTTTCAACATCCAGAGGGACAATACGACATGGATCTACTACTAATATTCTACTTATGCTTAGTAGGAACTATATTGAGGCAATTATCTACTTTCATAGTCAATGCCCTATTCATCGCTTAATATTGTTGCGCACTGCGCCTTTATCAATATTATGCAATATTCAACACAATATAACGTGTATAAACAACATAAAAGACTTCGCAATGCATAAAACAGATTCAAGTGCAGATAATAAGAAAAGTAAAGAGATGTGCTTCAAACTTCCTTTCCTTTATTAATGATATGTCTTCTTCAGTACAATACTTCTCTAACCCACACACATAGCTGTGGGTGGTCTGCACACACAACTACAAACTCTTCAAGGCCTCTACACACATAGCTACGGAGCCTTCCCTTAGACCCAAAACATAGAAAGATAAGATATTCAACAAGTTGTGCTCATCACAAGTATCAGGATCTCTTTTCTACTTCTTTGACTTAATAATAATTTGTTTATATAGCATTTACATCCACTCAAACCCATGGTCCACATACCATGGGCAGACTCAAAACTAAAAAAATAAACCTAATTCCTTTACAAAAAGAAGGACTTTGACCTGCCCCAAAGTCCCTAAACTCTGTGTGGTTGATTTATCCTCACTGGACCGCGCACTTCGCTCCTTGATTTTTAGAGTCTTTTGACCCAAAAATGGACCAAGTTGGGCCATGCCCAACAGAGCATTAGTCAAACCAAAAAAATCTACAACAAACTCATAATTCCCATACCTGGTTCGGAAATTTGTCTTGTAGATGTCACCTTCCTTAATATGTACCTAATGATATCATAATCTCAAGTAAATCTTCGAGAACATTATTGCTCCCTTCAACTGATCAAACAAGTCATCAATCCTTGACAATGGATACATTTTCTTGATGGCTACCTTCTTCAACTTCTTATAATCAATGCATAACCTAAAAGTACCATCCTTTTTATTTACAAACAATACCGGTGCGGCCCATGGCGATACACTTGGCCTAATGTATCCCTTGTCAAAAATTTCCTTCAACTGCAACGTCATCTCTACTAAATTTGGTGTGCTCATCCTATACGGTGCCTTTGATGTTGGTGTAACCCCTGGTACACCCTCAATGGAAAAGTCCACTTCTCTGTGAGGCAGAAACTCTAAAATATATATTGGGAACACATCTTGAAACTATTGCAAGATCGAGTACATGCTTAATACCTTTGAGTCCTCATCCCCCTTACCTTTATCACTAGAAATTTGCACTGCAAATAACACATACCCTTTTCAACGACTATGCTTCGCCTGCATAGTTGTTACCATTCTAATTAATGTTACCTTCTTCTTACCTTGCAATATTCTTTGTTCTCCACTGTCATCCAAACACTCATTATATTTGTCATAACAATCCACCTTAGTCTTGTGAAGATGCAACCAATCCATACCGAAAATCATACTATATGATCCCAACAGCAATACATTCAAATGTTTTGATGTGGGCATACCATTCAACTTGAATGTACAATCTCTTACCCAATGATGAACTCTCTTCTTTGTACCTATAGCCAACTACACTAACCAATATTCTACATGCACTTATTTATTCAAACCACACTTATCCACCAAGTCAGGGCTAACATAACTATAATTAGATCCAAGGTCAATCAAAATAGAAACAACTTGATCACAAATTTTTCTATCCATCTTCATAATAATTGTTTGGTGATCTCCGTGTATGTTATCCAACATTGCATAGATCCATGAAATACTCTACCAAACATCCCCAACTATTTGTGCTTCCTGTGCATTGTAAATATAAGGCATACCACCCTGATTTTGTGAACAATCCCTCTTAAGATGCTCCTTACCACGTGTCCAGCATTGCAACCATCATGTATCACCACCCTTATTCCACTGTCCTCCAGGATGTGACCCATGTCCCTGTCTAACTACATTGAACTTCTTGTAAGGTGCAGCATTCTATTTCTCACCTGCATCTTGAGGCCTTGTTCTTTTCGACTACCATTTACCTTTAGCTTTGTTTTTTCCTCATTAGGGGAATTTTGAGGTTTAAAATGGGCCTCCTAAGAAAAATGTACAACCAAAATAAACTTTATAAGAACCAATAGGATTCAAGATGATGGTTTCAATCATGGGGGATGATTCACCATTTTTTGAGTAAAAAAGTAAAAATATTAAAAAACAATAAAATAATAAAACTACTTTTTCAATTCATATTTTAAACTTATCTCCCTAAGGTTTTACTCAAATTTCGAGCAGGAGTACTCGTTCGATGCAAAATTTAATTCCTCATCCAAGAGTACCCATGTTACATACTTTCGGTGGACCCTGCTACACGAAAAATGAGAAATAGATGAAAAAACATGATTGCAATCACGTTTTTCATGTATTTATGATTTTTTGTGTAGCAGGTTCCATCAAAAGTATGCAACATGGGTACTCCTTATATGAGGAATCAAATTCTATATCCAACGAGTGTTTCCGCTCGAAATTTGAGTAAACCCATTCCAAGATAAGTTGAAATTGCGAGTTGAAAATTTAGTTTTTTTCCCTCTAAAATTTGATGATGTAATCTAATCATATTTTATTATTTCCACTATTATTTTATAATTTCCTTAGGAGGCCCATTTTAGACCTCAAAATTCCCCTAATGTTCCATCCTTGATGTGATTCTATCTTATGCTTTGACTTCTCATAAAAGTGCTTCAGTTTCCCAATAATGCCCTTAAGTGACCGAGGCTCATCATACTCAATCTGATCTCTAAATGATAATGGAAATCCATTGAAAAATCTCTGAACCTTAGCTTTTTTATCCTTCAGATATGGTACATACATTAATAACTCCAAAAACTTGGTTGTATACTCCTCATCTATCATCGATCCCATCCTTAGCTCATATAAATCCTTAGATTTGTTGTCGTAGTACCTTTCTGAAAAGTAATTCTTCATGAAAAGTCTCTTCGATTCATGCCAATTCAATTATTTTTTCTTGATGTATTTGAATTGTTTCACATCTTCCCACCATATGTTTTCTTTCCCTTTGAAGCTGAATATAGCTATTATGGCCTTCATATTCTCTGTGTACTCATGCAGCTCAAATAATTTCTTCGTCCCAAGTAGCCATGCCTCTGCATCCTTCAGCTTCTTCAAATCCCCATCAAAGGTAGGTGGCTTTGCTTTCCTGAACTCGTCTGGAAAATATCCCTTGTCACTCCTCCTATACAAATGATAATGACGATGATCATAGTGCCTAACAGAACGAGAACTAGAATGGAACGTGTTTTCCATCACCACTCTTATCCGGAGTATCCAAGAGCCTACTATCTATGATCGTGTCATGCCTATCTGACCTGTTCCCACCATGATATCTATTTCCATATGCCCCATTAGTCATTCCATCCTTCCCATCGTTGATCTAAAGTGCTCCCTGTCTCTGAAATTCTGAAAAACTCTGAAGTATTGTTGCATTCACTTGTTTTTCTTTCTCCTATGCTTGAAGGATTATGTCTGTTCGAAATACTGAGAGGGGGGGGGTGAATCAGTATTCCTTTCAATTAGAGAATTATTTAATCTTCAATTATTATCAGTTTTTGTACAATGATAGCAGCAAACAAGAGGAACACAAATACACATAGTTTTTAAGGTGGAAACCCACTCCAGGACAAAAACCACCTAATGATTTTCTAATAATTCTTTAATATTCAACTCCAATTGAAAATAACGCTCTGACTTCCAAGAATCTAGAAAAGAATTATTCTCCAACTGCCACTATATGGACGCTCCAATGCCCGATATTCTTTAGTATTCAACTGAACGGATGCCCCAACACCCAATGAGCTACAACTCACCCTAGCACCACCAATAGAAGAATAAAAGAAGAATGGACCCTTGTACCAGAGAAAATGGTCCACTTTACAATGATATAGAATGATGCAGAAGAAGAAGATATAATAGACCATAACCCCAACTTTGACGCAACCACCTAATGATGATCCTAAACCTCCCAACATTGCCTCTTCAACCCTTGGCAGATAGACACTAGTACAATTTGTACAATAATGTATTTACAATGACTAAGGACAATGATACCTTTACAATGATTGTATGCAGTGCTACCCACTTGAAGACTTCATATGATGAACTTATTGCTATTGTTATGCACCTTGGTTGTTGCTCTTGTCATGCTACCCTCTTCTGCACATTACTTTGCTTTGCTGCCGTATAATGTCTGGTCCTTTGCAACCCTTGACAACACATGATCTAGCTTTTTCTTGCCTTCTAGGAGCTCGATATTGAATCTGGTGTATCTCTGTTATTTCAGATCCTCAATATCTGATTTTCGGTCCTGTAGTAGTCCTCTGAGTCATATTTCCAATGCCATAGGTCTGACCCAATTTGGATTCTTAAAGGGAGAGTTATACCCAATCTCTCACAATGCCCTAATTATGTATTGTTTCAGCATAGCGCACTTGTACGGCATGCCACATGTCACTGTTTCTTAATTTGGCTCTAAAATTGATAGAGAGAAAATTAAAGACTGTGCACTATCTACCACTTTTTATGGAATTCCAATCCGATACTCAAAGAGAGAGTTATGATGAATTTACCAAGGTCACTTCTTTGAGATAAATTTCAGGAGCCTACAAAAACCCTGACTTCCACATATCATATCTCCAAAAAATTTGTGTACCTTGATCTAGAATTTTTACAACAGCTTCCTTAGGATTTCAGCTTCATCTCTTAAAAATTTCAGCTTCTAAACCTTCGTAGAAAAAAATTTAGAGCGCAAATTCCACGATGACCTGTTTCAGAGGGTGAAATCCCCTGCCTAAGGCGGAAATGAAGATCACAATTTTTAGAAATGCTTAAGTTGAGAGAGGCTTCAACAAGTGAACGTGGGAGGGATTTTAGGAGCTTAAAAAATATTAATTATGACTTTTCAATGACCCATGCCCCAACCCCATGGGGTTTTAGCTCACTAACTGGGGGTACAAACTTCAAACATGAATAGCTCTCAAACCGTGAAGAATTACATGGTGTGCTATATATCAACAGAAACATCTCAACAAGTAGAAACCATCAAAAGAATTATTGACCCAGAATATATTAATTTGGTAGGTAAAAATTCTCATGCAATATTGGGTTAGCCCATGGTGTTGCTTGGGTTGACATCAATGACAACCGTTGATCAACAATATCACCCTTTGGCATTGATGACAACACAAGCACTCCCTCTGCGATCATGACACCTCTTCCTACAACATTCTCTCCCCCTTTGACATCAATGGAAAAGGGTAACTCCCCCTGAAACACAACCATCCTGCAGACCTGTACACACTTCCACTCCCCCTAACACACAACCGTCCTGCAGACCTGTAATATACTTCCAGTCCCCCTTTATATTCTGAAAAAGGAAAATCTAATGAGAACTTGGGAGAATCCCAAGCTTCTGGCGAAGATATTCCAATGCTGGCGAATATTTAATATGTGATTCTTTTGGTGCTGCTTGGAATCTTGCTATTTGTCCAACTGCTTGCATAACATCTGGTCGGGAGGCTGTTACATATAGAAGACTACTAATCATAGATCTATACAACCTTTGATCCACATCCTTAGATGAGTCGTTTATGCTCAATTTGCAACCTGTTACCATTGGAGTAAGGATGGGTTTGCAATCTTCCATTTTAAATTTCTTGAGCATTTCCTTGATGTACTTGGCTTGACATATAAATATTTCTTTCTCTTGTTGAGATATTTGAAGCCCTAAGAAGTATGTCAGCTCACCAAGTAAAGACATCTCGAAATCACTTTGCACCTTTGTAGCAAACTTCTTACTTAGTCGATCATCATTGCTACCAATTATTGTATCATCCTCTTGAGCTATTAGACATTCTTTAGTTGCTTCATCTAGAACATATATGTCATTTGGAGCTTGACTTGCTTCAGCCACAATTTCACCATACACGCCTTTCCTAATTTCACATTTCGTGGAGTTGAATAGTATTGTGTGTCCTTGATCACACATTTTTCCAACACTGAGCAGATTGTGATTCATGTTTTCAACCAATAGAACATTCTTGGCTAGAGCATCTTTGCTTCCGAGAGCGACAGTACCTGATCCTATAACATTTGAATATCCATCATTTCCAAATGGCACAATTCCATCCTTCTTCTCTTTTAGAGATACAAATTTATTTCTATCTCCAATCATATGTGTTGAGCAACCGCTATCAACATACCACACATCTTTGTTCTTTTGAGCCTTGAAAGCGAGAGAACAATTATCATTCTTCTTTTTCTTCCATGTTCATTCGTTCTGTGGCTTCGAAAATTCTTTTGGAGGATTTTCAAGTCTGCAGTCTTTTGCTATGTGTCCAAAGTTTCGACATTTGTAACATTCAATATTATTTCCTAAATGTTCAAATCTATTGATGTTTCGCTAAGCCCTGGGAGGTTGATATTTGATAGATATCCTGGAATTGTATTTGTTCCTAGGGTACGTGCGACATTCTACAGCTTTATGACCAAATTTTCCACATGAATAACAGTAGCCATAAAAAATATGTTGGTACCTGGATGAAAATTTTCGTCGAGGAATTGTCTTCCAAGGCTGTTCTTGCGAATCTTGTCCAATGAAGTCTACATGCATGTCAAATCTCATAGGTTCATTGTGTTTTGTTGTAGAAGGTCCTGCTTCTTCTTCTTTGTAACCGATGCCAGTTTTGTCATTTTAAGATCGTTGATTGTTGATGAGTTCTTCCAATGCCCTTGAGCTGTTGGCATAGTTTTGGATAGTTTTTCCTTTCTTCCCTTTCTCACGCAGCTAGACTACTTCTGCTTCTAATTCTTCCATTTCTTGGTTTCTTTCTTCCAACTTCTTTTGAAGTGACTCTTCAATGCATTTGTGTTCTTCAACTTCAATTTTGAGACCTTGAAATTTTCTTCAAGAGTTTTGGAACGGATCTTCTCCACCTTGAGATCTTTTATAAGCTTGATTTCTTCCTCATAAAATTATTCTATGGTCCATCCTTCTTCTTCGTTGTTTGATACCTCTTGTTTATTGTGCTTGGGTTTATTGTGCTTGGCCATAAACAATACTCTCTCATTGGTTTCTTCTTCACTATTGTCTTCATCGGATGATGAGCTATCTTCTTTAGAGAGAAAGTTCCTTTTGGATCCTTGCTTGTTGAATTTCTTAAAGCCTTTATTTCCTTTTGAGTTTTCATTACTTCTGTTTGGACATTTTGCTGCAAAATGCCCAACCTCATTACAGCTGAAACATATCAATGGAAGTTTACCTTTGAATTTTCCCTTACCAATTTTTATTTTTCTCATGAAGTAAGCATATTCTTCATCTGAAAGACCTTCTTCATCATCTCCCTTTTCTTCACACTTGCAGGTGCATGTCTTTTCAATTGAAGGTTGTTTATCCTTATTGGTTTTCTTAGATGCAACGAACGCAGTTTCTAGATGCGAAGTACCCTCTTCTTCATCAAGTCTTATTTCATATGCTATGAGAACTCCATGTAATTCCTCTTTGCTGAGTTTGTCCAGATTTGCACTGTATTCTAAGACCGATACCTTTGGGTTGAATCTCCCTGGTAATGTTCTAAGAATCTTCCATATAATAGTCTTCTCGTCAACTGGCTCTCCCAATCCTTCCAGAGTATTGGCTATTTCATCAACGTATTGGAAGTATGCAGCAATGTTGCAATCTTCTTTCATTCTGAGTTGCTCAAATTTTGCTCTATAGATTTGAAGCTTTGCTTCTTTGACATTTGAGTCACTTGCATATATATTCTCAAGCTTGTCCCATACATTTTTGGCAGTTTTACAACCCAACACCTTATGATAAGCAAATTCAATAAGTCCACTGATAATAATATTCTTTGCTTTTGCATCATTTACCAAATTCTTCTTACCTTGTTCATCCGTAGTTGATGTAAATCCATTTTGAACAGTGTCCCATACTTCGTAACCTTGCGCCAAGAGATAGACCTCCATTCTTCCTTTCCAGAGTGCATAATTATTTTCATTGAATAGAGATACACCATTCTTGGTATGCTCCATGACCTCCTTCCAGCTATTAAACTGCTATTGAAGGAACCAAGCTCTGATACCAATTGTTGGAAATACTGAGAGGGGGGGGTGAATCAGTATTCATTTCAATTAGAGCATTATTTAATCTTCAATTATTATTAGTGTTTGTACAATGATAGCAGCAAACAAGAGGAACACAAATGCACACATTTTTTAAGGTGGAAACCCGCTCCGGAACAAAAACCACCTAATGCTTTTCTAATAATTCTTTAATATTCAACTCCAATTGAAAATAAAGCTCCAACTTCCTAGAATATAGAAAAGCATTCTTCTCCAACTCCCACTGGATGGACGCTCCAACATCCGAGATTCTTTAGTAGTCAACTGAACGGATGCCCCAACACCCAATGAGCTGCAACTCACCCTAGCACCACCCTACCACCCTATAGAAGAATAAAAGAAGAATGGATTCCCATACCAGGGAAAATGGTCCACTTTACAATGATATAGAATGATGCAGAAGAATAAGATATACTAGACCATAACCCAAACTTTGACACAACCACCTAATTATGATCCTATACCTCCCAACACTGCCTCTTCAACCCTTGGCAGATAGACACTAGTACAATTTATACAATAATGTATTTACAATGACTAAGTACAATGATTATATGCAGTGCTACCCACTTGAAGACTTCATATGATGAACTTATTGCTGTTGTTATGCACCTTGGTTGTTTCTCTTGTCATGCTACCCTCTACTGCACCTTGCTTTGCTTTGCTGCCATATAAATTTTGGTCCTTTGCAACCCTTGACAACACATGTTCTAGATTTTTCTTGCCTTCTAGGAGCTCAATATTGAATCTGGTGTATCTCTGTTATTTCAGATCCTCAATATCTAATTTTTGGTCCTGTAGTAGTCCTATAAGTCGTCTTTCCAATGCCACAGGTCTAACCCAATTTGGATTCTTCAAGGGAGAGTTATACCCAATCTCTCACAATGCCCTAATTATGGATTGTTTCAGCAGAGCACACTTGTACGGCGTGCCACATGTCACTGTTTCTTCATTTGGATCTAAAATTGATAGAACGAAAATTACCAACTGTGCATTATCTTCCACTTTTTATGTAATTCTAATCTGATACTCAGAGAGAGATTTATGACGAATTTACCAAGGTCACTTCTTTGAGATGAATTTCAGGAGCCTGCAAAAACCCTGACTTCCACAAATCATATCTCCAAAAATATTGTGCACCTTGATCCAAAATTTTTACAGCATCTTCCTTAGGATTTCGGCTTCACCTCATAAAAATTTCAGCTTCTGAACCTTCGTAGAAAAAAATTTAGAGCGCAAATTCCACGATGACCTGTTTCAGATGGCGAAATCCCCTGCCTAAGGAGGAAATGAAGATCACAATTTTTATAAATGCTTAAGTTGAGAGGGGCTTCAGCAAGTGAATGTGAGAGGGATTTTAGGAGCTTAAAAAATGTTAATTATGAAATTTCAATGACCCATGCCCCAAACCCATGGGGTTTTAGCCCACTAACTGGGGGTACAAACTTCAAACATGAATATCTCTCAAACCGTGAAGAATTACATGGCGTGCCATATATCAACAGAAACATCTCAACAAGTAGAAACCATTAAAAGAATTATTGAACCATAATATATTAATTTGGTAGGTAAAAATTCCAATGCAATATTGGGTTAGCCCCTGGTGCTGCTTGGGTTGACATCAATGACAACCGTTGATCAACAATGTCATTATCTGCCTTGCAACTTCTTATTTCTGCCTTAAAACTTCTCAGTGTTTATGTTAATTCAGAATAATTCCCACCACCACATTGCTCATTTCATCCATAGGGAGAATCTTGTGAACTGTAGTCTACCATATTGATAGTCATATTTTATCTCTTTCCTACAAGTATACCATGTCATCCAAAACCAAAACATAACATAATGAACATACCCCATTATAGTTTAGGGAGGATATATCATCTGCAAGATCAAGAGGATTAGCACAATACATGTATAATCATAATCATAACAATATATAAACATAATTTCAACCATTTTCCAGTTATCAATGCATGACCATACCAACCACATACCATGACCTCATGCATGACAACTCAGTCCCCAAGTCAATGTATGCATAATAACTTATAAAAATTAACATGCATAACCAATGCGTAATTGACATACACTCATGACAACCACATACAACAATAACATCATTAAATTTTACATGGTGACACAACTGCAACCATGACCACCACCATGCATACACAACAAGAACATAGACCAAAAACATAAATAACACATATGAAACTGACATGTATGCATGACCAACACACCGCTCGTCCATTCCAAGGGGTGAACCATGCTTTGATACCACTTTGTAACACTCTCCTCCCACATTTACCCAAGATAACCAGTCCACTAAGTTAAACATGTGACGAGAGGATATTATGATTTGATTCAACTCCCCATGTACATTTAAGGAAGTGGAACCGACATAAAAAAACCAAACTGACCTTCCACACATGCTACAAAACCTTCAAGATCCAACCAACCCTTACAGGTTACCAACTCCTTAGACAACTTGAAATTTTACTAAACTAGACACTCAGTCACTCCCATGACAAGCCATGCATGTGACTAAGGCCTTCCATTCGCTCCCACAGCAAGGCATGCTAGTGATTATGGAATTTTTCAAGCAATTATGTGCCAACGACCTTGGATTCTGAGTCACTTTTTCAGGGCTAGGTCTCAGGCCACCACCAAAAACTTCATGAAACTTTCATAAATGAATAATAATGATGCAGCCAAAAGGCCGCTCACACCCACATACGTAGAAACTTAAATTTTCTGCATGTTCCCAGGATTTACTTAAGCGGAAGTATTTAACTTACTCGCAAATCATCACCATTACACAAGCTTTTTGGTAACCCGGTTTAATTACAAAACCATTATGTTATAAAACATTGGGAACACATATAATACCTTTAACTTACCCTTATGTTCTTTCACGTGACTCTACACACTTACCAAAACTCGTTTCTGCGCAATCCCGCATCGCAAACCTCCATCGCATTTTTCGTATCGCCGATCACAACAAATAACTTATCAATAAACATATATCTCTGTCTATGCGAAATTTCACTTGGCTGCGATATAATCTCCACTGTTGATATATGCCAGATCCAACGGTCCCACTATACCTTCTCGCATATCGCAGAACTTATCACTTCGCAGATCGGCTAATATAACACTTAGGTAAACCATTAAACCATATCGCACACTGTGATATGCGCATGGACCCCGCTAGCACGTGGCTCCTCTTCATCGCATTACAACTTATACCATTTAACTTGAGATGACTTAACAGGTGAATATAACAATCATCGATTGCGATGTGCACCTATATCCTCCTCCTAACACGTGTCCACTTCACAACTTTCCAAACTTACCTTGCAAAGTAATTTGGGTCGTTGACCTTGCTCTAATCTTGTCCATCCGATCTCATCATCGCATCGCACAGATCTTAGACTTATCGCTCTTCGGAATATTCTCAATTTAACTTGCGATGAAATCTAGGCCGATAATCTTCAAACTGGTCTTTGTGGTTTTGATCCTCGCCATCTTTTCTCTTCCTTTGGAAATCTTATATGGGTTCACTACCTTAATATTTTCTCTGTTTTCGACTGTCGTCACTATGTAACTTCTTCTCCTTCACGCTATCCTTCATGAGCTTGTTCGGTATTTGGTAGTGCTAATCTCTCCTGAGTTTTTTTTATTTATTCCGACTTGGAATTACCACACTTTATGCACACCTTACATGTTGTCTCAATCCAAAATACCATAAGTTTTTCCTTTTCGACCTGCACACAATTTTTAATTTCTCCAGACTGGAATCACACATGATTCTGCCCAGCCGTTAATTCTTATTCACACAGTAAGACTTATTCATTCATTGAGCATTTATCAGAATTCATACAACAGTGGTTATTACACAGAAACTAGATTAGCTCGTTACGGATCACTCAGCTCATAACAAAGACACAATACAATTGCATGAATTATGTTTCTCATTAATGAAACGAATTATGCAGATACAAGAAAACCTATTTATAGTCTATCCTTGGCTCGATGCGTCGTTACATGGCCTTCTCTCCTCTACAAAGAACTCTCTCTATTTTGGCTTCTCCTCACTACTTTAATTTTGGCCTAATATTCTTTGTTTTAACTGGCCCCTCTCTTTCGAAGATTACAATTTAATTTATAATACAATTCAGAGTTTATCCACCCTCACTCAACTCCCACAAACTTGTAACCACTCCTATTCTAAGGAAATCCTAATTTATGAATTTTCTATATTCTTAGCATAAACAGCAAATATTCTCTCTAATATCTCATTTCTTAAGGGGATTTGTTGCATTAACTCAACACTCATTGACACCTAACAACTAAGAATATTCGCTATCAGTGCTCACTAAGAAATAAAATACTTTTTACATGGGTTTTATAATGTCTCTTTACAATAGTTCCTCCTTGGACAAATGTCAAGACCTAAGGTCTGATTTCCTAATTGGATTGTTGACTTATAGCAGATGCTCTTGCATCAAATAACAATGGAACAAAGCTACTAATGCAATCATTGGTACAAGTACTTGATCTAACCCCTACTATCCATGACAGGTATGTCTTCAAACATGTCAAAAATATGTAATGTATAGGTCATAACAACATGTCTAAGCATAAGGGTCTCATACTTATCTAAGATTCATAAAGAAACATTGATTCTTTATCACAATAGCTGAATTATCATCTATTAGGTCATATATTCATTTTCTAATCAAACATGATGAGATCCATACATAAAGTTTGTCATAAAACATACTCATAACTAGCATATAACCAACAGAAATAACAAGGATATAATAGCCATAAAAATCACATATGAACCAGTACATTTACACATGAAATACCAAGAAGAAGGAGCTCTTATTAATGAATGCATAAGCCAACCAGGTATGAGACTTCCATGAACCACCCGATCATAGATTGGGCTGAACCAAATATTTCTTTCATCTAATCACCCTCGTGCCATATTCCAAGCATGAATGAGGGATTCACAACAAAACTAACAATGTTTCCTTAGACTTTTCTGCAATCCACCAAGGGATTACTAGGCCTAAACAATAAACATACAATATTAGGCTTTACCGCAATCCCACCATATACCAGTCCAGGGATCACTAGGCCTATAAAAGCATGGATGCCACCGGATCTCTCCACCTACACCATGAGAAATTTTCCTCTCTCTTAGTCTCTAGGATTTACCGTATATCCTGCCATTCACCAGTCAAGGATTCCTAGGCCTAATCAAGACTCCACTCTCCAATATTTACCATATATCTCGCCATTCACCGGTCGAGGATTCCTAGGCCTAATCGAGACTCCACCCTCTAGGCTTTACCGTATATCCCGTCATTCACCGATCAAGGATTCCTAGGCCTAATCGAGGGCACACACCTATAGGCTTTACCGTATATCCTCCCATTCACTAGTTGAGGATTCCTAGGCCCACCAAGGTACACAAAATCTGGCTTTACCGCAATCCCACATTCACCAGCCCAGTGATTCTTAGGCTATGTGTTCTACTTTAGAAACAACCCCCTCAGTGTCGAAACCATCTGGAAATCCAACTTAACCAAGTAAAAGAGAACCCATCACACCATGGTTATCCGAAAATGGAAAGGCAAGGTTGAAAATCGCTATCACACCTAGAAAAACCATGCCAATGACAACAATAGAACCAAATACACACATGCATGTACCATGCATGCCAAATATAGCAAGGAAACCACAAATGCAAATCGATACCTGCAAGTAATCACGTTGTAGTCACTTGATCCTACTCTTCCTTGATTGATCTTTGCATCCCTTTGCCTTTTTTTCCTTCCTTTTCTTTCCTTGATCCATTGGTAGAGTTCTCCAAGAATGCTCTAAGTGTCCAAGAGTGTGAGAATAACATTGGAGAGAGAGAGCCCCAAGGGTTAGCTCAAGTGGTAGTGAGTCAATATGTGTTCCTTTCCGTTGTGGGAGGTCACGGATTTGATCCTTGAGTCTTTGGGGTCAGGCGCCGCTTATTGCGTCGAACGGTTTACCATGCGTACCATCCAGAAATTCTGGAGAAGTATGCCCAGGTTTCCTGTGAACTTTGTCTCGAAAAAAAAAAAAAAAAAAAAACATTGGAGAGAGAGAGATCCAAAACTAAACTGAAAAAAAGTACCAACTAATCCTCAGAAGCCTTTTTATTAATGAGGCCTCCATTTTCTTCATTTTCCTCCTCACATGTAACATGTGACCTTTCACCTTCTTTTTCTCCTAATTTCCATTATTTTCATAAATAAATTGCCAAAAATGTCATTTTGTCTTTCCAATTCCTTCTTCGTTGCCTTTGCCAATTTCCTTTAGCCATAATAAACCAAATGAACACCCACTAGGATGTTTTTCCCAACATTCAGCTTGGAATAAGTGTCCCATGACCTTGGTTATTATTTTTCCTTTATTAAATTTTATTACATGGATTTTTAAACAAGGTTGTTACATAGCATATAACAATCAACAAACATCTATTGTTGGTGATATTTAGGATGTAACACTAGTATTATATGCACATCCTAAAATCATGACTACTTGTGACATTTAATTCATAGATACGTTGATGAGTAATTACTTTATAGTGTTAGAAAGAGATTGATTAGATCTTACCAGTGGGTACATGCTTATGGAAAAAACCCACGTGTCTCTTTTGAAAGCTAGAAAAAATATTATTGTGTTACGTGAAGGGAGAATTTCACCCTATATTGAAAGTGTGCCTCAACCACATGTAAGTTATGTTTAAGAATATATTGGTGTATATTCTATATTTTCAGAGGAAGGGATAAGCCTATCACAATCCCTATTGATCCAAATGATGGTATATGGCACATGCAATTTAATAAATATTATAGTGAAGGAAATGGGGTTGATATAGTATTTTACTCATCTTTGGGTAAAATATACAATTTTCTCAGAAGATCAGGTTTGATTTTACTAATAATGTGATGAAATTTGAAGCTCTTATGCTTGGAATGGAAAATGAAATTGAGTTAGGCTATTATCATCTTTCTATATTTCGGGATTCCAAGCTTATTATTAATTTGGTTTAGAAAATTTACACCCCATCCAACAAGCTTGTAAAAATTAATACACAAGAAGTTAGGGAATTGATATCTAATATGTTATCTTTTATAAATACTCACATTCATAGGGAATTGAACTCAATCTCATATAGGATTTTTTTTCACAACTAGCCCTACAAGGCAATTATTTCCTGAAAGACCTTACTACATTTTCAAATCTCTTTTTCATCCTTATTTCCCTGACAACATTGACTATTGGTAAGTTTTTTCATGCAATGAAAACTCGTGTGATTTCTTCTAGAATGAGTCATTGAATAAGAAAGAGATCATTTATTTAGAAGAAAACAATTATCTGAAGGATTAACTCTTTGGAAAGCCCATTCTCATCAAGTGATGCATGTAATATGAACAGAGAAAAAAAAGACTTAGGAGGGTTATAAGAGGAAAACAAGCAAGACCATTCCTATAAATATTGGGACTCGTGAAAATCAAGGTATTCTAGAAATCGAAGCTTAGTGTTCAGGAAAAAGAGAGAGAGAGAGAAACAAAAATTCTTGTATTTATTTTGTGAATTTTAATATGTCTTTGCATGGTCCTATGAATGTTTTCATAGTTTTGACCCAAGTGTTATCCAACATGTAATACCTATCAAATAGGATGTGAGGCCAATATGACAAAGGAAAAGACAAAGTAATCTTGTGCTTGAAGCAATAACAAGAAAGGAAGTCAATAAGTTATTGGTTGCTCATCTACTCTTTCTTGTCATATATTCATAATGGGTAGCAAACCTTGTTGTATTCATGGAAAAATAATGGAGACATCAGACTGTGTCTTAATTTCTATGAATTGAACAAGGAAATTGTAAAAGATAATTTCCCACTTCCTAACATGTGTCTGATTTTGCAGCAAATGATAGGATCTCAATTGATGTCACTTCTTGATGATTTTTCAAGATACAACCAAATATGTGTAAAGATAAGTGATAAATATAAAATAAATTTCATCACTCATTGGGGTACTACTGCTTACAAACAAATTCCTTTTGGCCTAATCAATGTAGGTGCCACATTTCAGTGAGCTATGTCGATAGCTTTCGATGATATTACGAGTAAAATCATGCATATTTATTTTGACAACTTAAGGGTTTATTCTACAGTTTGAGAAGATTGTATTTCATCATATTAGGAAGATTTTTAAAGTGACTTGAAAGATTAATCTTGCATGTTTATGTATCTATTTCAGATATGTTTTATTTCATTTTAGTTTTTTTCTCTTTTCATTTTTCTTGATTTTTGAATTTATTTCTAATTTGTGCTTTAATTTTTGTTTCATTTTTAATTGCCTTTTTCATAAGGTTATTTATATGGATCAATCAAGTTTCATTATTTTACATATATCCTGCAAAATTTATTACTAATTTGAGCTAATTTTTTATGAATGTGAACAATAAAGATAGATAAATATTCCTTTAGTGTTTTTAATGTTATTTCATCTAGTAGTTGTTAATTGACTCAGTATTTTGCTGAAACTTGATGTTACAGTTCTTCACATTTATCTTTTTTTCCCTTGCTTTATTACCTGACTATTTTTATGGCATATATTAAAGTTATTTAGATATCATTTTTTCTTTTAATTGATAATCAACAATCCAAAAAATAGATCCATTTGAAAATTTCTTAGACTAGAAATTTTGATTTCTGGTCTAGTATAAGTAGACTATCCCCTCGAGTCTTTATGTGTTGACTCATGTATCATCTATTTTCTCTAAGACTTGTAAAGTTTTGCAACACTTTTATCCTTTTTAAATGAGAAACCAAAGTAGGTGGGGTCCCTAGGAAAATTCATTATTTATTTATATGGCATGAGACTTTCATTCAGCATGAGAGTTATCAGTTTGACTGTTGCTTTTGATGTATCACATGTTATATTGTTGAATGTTCATTTATGCATAATGTGATTAGTTATATACACACAAATGTATATGAGATCAAAAGGATAAACAAGTATTTGTTTGATATTTTGTCACAAAATTCATGAGCAAATCCTGAGGTTCAAAAGCTCCATAATAGCTCATCCACAACTTACATGTGTTTCTTGTGATTTTGGATTAAATTAAATGCATGATGGTTTTTGAGGTGTAATATAATCCTAATTATAAAGAGGTGGAGTCGTGAGCTCACATTGAATTTATACATAAACTCTCATATCATAAAGGAGTTGTTTGAATATTAATCACAATATATATGTGATGGTCCTAAATCTAGCATGTAATAACACTATGTTATATATTATCATAAAAGGTCATATCACATCATGATGCCAATACAAATAAATGGTTTTGAAGGGTGGAACATGGTATATGTGTTAGGATTTGATCTTGGAAAATATGGTATGTTTTTAAAAAAAAATAATGTAAAGGATTATGGCCTACCCACAATATCATGCAAGTGTTATAAGGCATTAATCGTTGTATTAATGGTATGATTGGTAGCGCACCTAAGGTGATATTCCACATATCCTTGTTTAATGTTATGCATGTTGAATTATTTGCTATGAGGTATGGTGAATAAGGTTGGTACTGAGATGGGTCAAGTTAGCACAATGTAGACCCCGTGCATTAATTATGAGAAAATGATGCATTTGGGGCATTGGATTTGCAATTGGATTGTACTGGAATTAGTTATTTGAATTTCTGAAAGAAAATTTTATTTTTTTATTTTCTGGAAGGCTCTATTTTACAATCTGTTGTAGAGAATTTAAAACTACCTTGTACCTAGTAGTTTCTCAGCTGATTGTACAAGGTTATCGGCTCAAACCTTAGCATCTTCTTATTGGTTAAAGGTTGGTACTTATGTGGTTTTACATTTCAATTGCTATTTTTGTTAGCACATGTTAGACTTGGCTCATAAATTGTATGAATGGTCTAGTTACTATATTTCCCCTGCTATTTTTCTCATTCATAAAATATATTATTTATTTTGAAAAGGTTGAAGCTATGGTGATAGTTTTTAACAGTTTTAAAATGATGAATATGTGTTGTTTTCTTATTGTTTTCACTACTTAGTCTCGTCTTTCCATGGATTTTTCCTCTCTCAACTCACTTTATTTTGAAGGATCATTGGATTTGTATTGGAAGTAAAATAGTGAATTTAAATCCTAGTTGGCTTAATATGATATTTAGTGTTAAAGTTGTATATAAAACGATTGAGTTTGGGTAATTTATAGTTGGTTGTAGATGATGATTTAAATTTTTATATTTTGGGTCTCATTTGAACTACGTCCAAAGTACCATATGGTAAATAATATGATCCAACGCATGAGGATTCTCATTATGAATGAGTTTCGTGTAGTGTTAAGAGATATGTTTTGGGAAAAGATTGTCAGTTTAAGAAATAAACCCTAAACTAAGCACTCAATAGGCCGAAGTAATATCGTTTGGCATACATGTTAAAGCAATGCCAGAAGTATGTTTAAATTTATGGTTTGAACTAGATTATGACTCAACTTAAAGATAGGGTTTATCCGACATATATTTATGTTAACCCTTGTTTGCACTATAAATAAAAAACTACATCGTGTTAGTATTATTTTGACAGGTGGTAACAAAATTATGTTGTAAAATTTCTCATTCAAGTTTCAAAATAAAGGGATATGAGTTCCTAACTAGAAAGTGTGATAACATATGTCGTGAATGCAATTCCCAACCTCCATTTTGATATGAATATCTTTATTGTGCATAGATGAAACTTGGTTTTGAACACAACTCATATACTTATGAGCAATTATTTCTTACTTGGAAAAGACTACATTCTTTCTCGCACTCAACTATATGATATGTGAATGTTGATAAAATTAGAAGAAATCACATTCCGATATTTGGAAAATCCTTATTGTTGTAAAAGGTTTTTACAGGTTATATTATTTGTCATATGGAAGTCCCTATTTTATAGTAGCTCTTGATATATCACTGAATAATTAGATTATGAGCAATTCTTTCTTACTTGGAAAAGACTACATTCTTTCTCGCACTCAACTATATGATGTGTGAATGTTGATAAAATTAGAAGAAATCACATTCCGATATTTGGAAAATCCATATTGTTGTAAAAGGTTTTTACAGGTTATATTATTTGTCATATGGAAGCCCCTATTTTATAGTAGCTCTTGATATATCATTGAATAATTAGATTATGAGAAATTCTTTCTTACTTGGAAAAGACTACATTCTTTCTCGCACTCAACTATATGATATGTGAATGTTGATAAAATTAGAAGAAATCACATTCCGATATTTGGAAAATCCATATTGTTGTAAAAGGTTTTTACAGGTTATATTATTTGTCATATGGAAGTCCCTATTTTATAGTAGCTCTTGATATATCATTGAATAATTAGATTTAGTATTAAACTATAGCTCACATATCACCTCATATTTTCACTTTACAAACACGTTTTCATAAAAACAATTATTGAGCTATTTAGTCATGTAAATGTGAGATGATAATATGTATTATAAAAAGATCTTAAATAATCCCTTTTCATACTTCCACTTTTCATTAACATATCTTTTACCATGATTATGGTCAAACACTATTAGATATATTGATAGAAGGAAGAACATGAGATTGATATGGCTTGTTTCTAAAATAAATATGAGATGAACATAAAATTTGGAGATTTTTTTCTTAAATTAGTTTATGTGTCGAAAGACAATAAAAATATATGTATGAAAAATATTGTGAGCTATTGTGTTCTCTTCATGAATTCCCTTACCACATCCCTTAAATACTTGATATTTGTCTTATGATTTGTACCATGTTTAACATACTTAATTCCCTTACCACATCCCTTAAATACTTGATATTTGTATTATGATTTGTACCATGTTTAACATAGTTAATGAAGAATTAGTAATGTGATTATTGAATTTAGTATCATACTTATGCCTATTGATTCTCTGTATAGATGTATAAATTATTTTTTAAACATAGGTAGGAAGGGAAATAGAGGGGGCAGAGGAAAAAGGCCAAATGTAGTTTGGAAAAAAGGGAAAAAAAAAATAATAAGGTTCTCAATTCACTTTGATGCTAATTTTTTTGAGTTTTATCATATTACACAAACTTGCCACATTGATTTTGGAGGCCAATCAATTTTACCTTTTCCCATTGCTTAACATAGATACCAATTGTAGCCACTTCCTAGTGTTGTAGACATTCATGAGCCTCCTCCATAAACCATACAGGAAGATGGATGGAATAACAATCTTATAAAACCCCCTTATGGTATTGCTTTTTGGCCTATCAATCCTAAAAACACATTTGTTGAACCAATTCTTGATCATATTATCCCTTTTGTTGCCTCCTTTACTTTCTCTCCTCCTAGACATGACAAGAAATCCCTCATTTTCTACCAATAAGACAGAGGAAAGAATCCCCTAGAGGACCAATATTTTGACTCTTTTGATTCAACATTTGCAAAGTCAAAAGGAACTCCAATTAAATCAAATGATGAAACAAGAGGGAGATCTATTTTAAAGATATGCATCCTAAGTTATCTTAATTTTAAGATGTTTACTTAATGAATTGTTCGAACATGTTTGTTTGAGGTTACATTGACACATGATAATTATTTTTGGATAATTCAAATATCTTATATAATTTTATCAGTGTGGTAAAGTTATGATTTTGATGCATATGATGATTAGTATTCTACCATGTATTTTATTAATCATATTTATGGGAGTTACTAGGTTGAAATGCATGAATATGCAAAGTACAAAGAGGGTCTAGTGGGACCATGTCTACTTTTAATTAATATTGAATAATATATTCACAACCTTTCCTTAAAACAAATTTACACCCTCCCTTAAAACATTCAATAAGTTAATTATAAAGGGATAATTAAACTACCCAATTGTTTTCTCGGAGGATAAAAAGGAGAGGAGTCATGAATGAAATGAGAGAAATTTTGTGTGAAGGTACACATGAGTTTTGAAAATGAGTTTATCATTCCCATTTATTCCCTTTTTGAGTTTCTATTGAACTAATTTGTCTTGTTTATTGTAGGTATATCTTGAAAGGTGGAAAATAATTGTTGAGAGGTATTCACAATTCATCTACCATAGTTCAAAAATCATAAAAAATATATTTTCCATGGCTCACAATGACATTGAGTCATAATTATAGTTACAAACTAATTAAAATGAGTTCCTACACTTTAATTGCATGAGTGGTTACCATGTACTCAACTTATACTGTTGAGAGTGTCATTGTATATTGTATCTTTCTCATCCGATTGATTTTTAATCCAAATAGGTTGACCACATAACCACTTGTAGATATTTTGTGATCTAGATCTCCAACCTAATCAGCATTAACAAAGTTGTGTATGTCCAACATTCTATCTTCTCCAGGTCTCCCTTTATAGAAATTTTCTAATCTATTGTGCCATGCAAATGCCTTAAATCCTCTTTATAGCTATCTAATGCTCCTTTTGTAGTTTTGGCATATATCTACTCAAAGATCCCATTGAATTTGCAACATATGGTCTAGTAAAGACCATTACATACATCAAACTTCTAACAACACTAACATATAGAACACATGACATGTCATCTTCTTATTCTTGTGTCTTGGGATAATGATATGAAAATAGTTTTACACCTATAGGAATAGGGATCTTGATTGGTTTACATTAATGCATATTAAACCTCTGCAATATTATCTCACATATTTTCTCTAATTCAACTAGAGTTTCCCTTTTTCCCAATCTCTTTTAGTTTCCATGCCAAAAATAAAATTTGTAGCACCAATATATTTCCTGAAAATTTTGGAGGGGAATTGAGTTTTCACTTCCTTGACTATTTCCATATTATTTAAATTTAGAACCATTATTTTTTGCATACAAGACCACATAAATAAAATGATCACCTAGTAATTTAAAATACACATTGTTCAACTATGCTTCTTGTGAAACCAAGTCCCAATATATATGTATCAACTTTTGATACCACGTCCTTAGAGGTTAATTTAGCCCATACAAATACTTTTTGAACTTGAAAACCAACTCTTTCTTACCTTTCATTGTAAAACCTTCTGGTTATTTCATGTATATTTTTTCTTTCATATCCTCATGTAGGAATGTTGTCTTCACATCCATATATTCTACTTCAAGATTAAAAGCAACAAGAATAAATAAAATAAATCTAATAGAATTTAAATTAGCAACAAGAGAATAAAATTTCACCAAAGTCAAATCCTTCTACCTAGGAATAACCTTTTGCTACCAACCAAGCTTGTTATTTCTCCACTTTACCTTGGTATTTCTCCACTTTTACTGAGAAAAATTGCAACAAAATTGAGCTTAAGGTGGGGTGGAACATGGCTCACCATAATTTAGTTCCAATATTTTCTAGTTACAATATGTGTGTGTGTGTTTATTTATGTGTTATTGATAATTGTTGCATGAATGATTTAGTGGTTTGCAAGAATTATTGTTGTTGTTATATTATTTTATTTATGACCATTGTGCTAGTCATGATAGTAAAATCTGGAGCAGTGGGTTTGAATTCACTTGGATGTAGAATTTAAATGAATTGGGATGAATGGGAAATGAACGATAAATTTTCTTCCTTGTTAATTGCATTTTTTCCTTGTTAAATGTTGTTTCATTTTCTTTAATTTCCTCTGTTATGTTATAACTTATTTCATGTAGTTTAATGGTGGAAGCCCAAAATGTGATATATGGGGTAAATAGGGAATCTTGGCATTTTCGCTATAATTTTCCTTCTAAAAGGTTCCAAAGGATGAAACTTGGACCATAGCGAGGGGAAATATCATTGATCACCTAGTTCATTTTTCAGATATTGGTTTGCTATATTTTCAGATATATGATCTAAGGAAGTCAGGCTTCCTGAATGCTTCTTCAAATACGTCATCTTGGACTTTTCACTATAACTTTTCTTCTTGGAGGTTCCAAAGGCTAAAACTTGGACCATATAGAGGGTAAATCTCATTGATCATTCGATTCAATTTTCAGATCTTGATTCCCTATATTTTCATAGCTATGATCTAAGAAATTCAAGGTTCCTAAATGCTCCTTAAATAAGGTCAGTTTTATATTTTCACTGTAAATTTACTTCTAAGTGGTTTCAAAGGTTGAAAAATGGACCATCCTTAGGGTAAATCCAAGTAATTCTGGTAGATATTTCAGATCTTGGCTCACTATATTTTCGAAGATATGGCTTGAGGAACTTAGATCTCCTAAATTCTCCTAAATCAAACCCCAAAACAAGTCAACTTGGCATTCTTTCCATAAATTTCTTTCTAAGAGGTTCTAAATTGTGAAACTTGGAGGAGACAAATAAATATCTCAAGGTACCTATGATATAAATTTCGGGTTTTTGAACTTTATAATTTTTGAGATATACTCTATGGAATATTTGAGTTTGAGAAAAATAAATAGTGCACACAAATTGTTTGATGAAATGTCCCAACAAAATGTGGTTTTGTGGATGGTGTTTATACAATGTGTGGGAATTGTTTGATAAAAAATTTTAGAGAAAATGTATTGCCCCACAACCCTAATTAAGTATTAGGGGGGTGGGTGTATTACATTCTTGTTCAAGGCTACCATTTATTCCACCATGGTCTTTTTCTAGAGTTTACCATCAGTTAAATTCACTACCTCCCCAACAATTATGGTCTCATCATCAATAATAGACAAAGAAGAACTAGAATAAAAATATGGTGGACTATACCTCTCTAGTTTCCTTATTTCCCAATTTGATCTCCTCAATACCTAAATAGGAGGTTCTTATTTTGAATCATGTTCCTTTGTTTTGTTAGATTCTTCAATTTGCAACTTCAACTCCACTACCTCTAATTATTTTTCCCTTGGTGTGACTTCCTATTTGAAAACATCGTTGACCTATCTAAAGACACCATCTCAACTGTAAACAACTTTCCTAGTTTTTGGGTTCCAAGTATTATATCCTTTTAAACCATATTTATAACCAATAAAGATGCAATTTTCAACTTTATTGTCCAACTTATCTTATTTTCCTTTGGAATGTGTACATAAGCATCATAGCCAAAAACTATGAGATGTTTAAGAGAGAGTTTCTTACAATTCCATGCCTCGTGCTTATGAGGATGATCAATTTACCAAGTAGCACATGGTATCCATTGCTTATTCCCATAATTCTTGTCCTAATCTAACACCACTTACCATGCTCCTTTTTTTCCATAATTTTCATGTTTATCCTTTTCATAACCCCATTATGATCAAGTGTGCATGGAATAGATTTCTTTCTTGATATAATGCATTACTTATATAATTCCTAGAACTCCTTCCTTCCAAATTATCCACCATTTTATATCCTCAATGCCTTGCTTTTCTTCTCTGTAAAATTTTCCACAAGAGCCTTGAACTCTTTGAATTTTCCAAAGACATCGGGTTTTTTTTAGAGGAAACAAACATGTATTCCTTAAGAAATTAGCCCTGAATGAGACATAATGCACAAATTTTCCTAGTGATAGAACAATCATGGGTCCAAACACATCACTATGTACTAACTATAAAGTTCCCTTAGCTCTTGTGGCACATGTTGAGAATCTTACCTAATTTTGTTTTACCAAAAATGCAATGTTTACATAAATCAAGGTCTATAATGCAGTCAGTCATATATTCAACCATACCTTTATTGTGTATTTTTTGAAGACCCCTCTCTCTAATATGCCAAAATATTATATTTTCTCTCAAGACAATAAAGGTTTTGAATTTTTCATCTCCACCCTCGCAAAATATAGAATTGTTACTTATATGTAAATTTTTGTGGATGTTCCATTGGACAGTTCATTACAAAAAATATGATAACGTACTCAAATATTTACTATGAAGGTTAATTTACTTTAGATTTTAGATTCTTTAAGTATTGGTTTTATGCTTACATGTATGAAATATCTAAAATATGAAAAATAGAGAACAAATAAAATACTCACACACCATCTACAAATAAATGCAAGGTTTGCCTTAGGAAACCTGTAACAAAGAAAACCTAGCTAAAACATGAGGCCACTCTGCTCCCTTTTCTTGAGTGTGGAACTATGAAAATGCAAATAAAAACATACGCTTTTTGGAATTTCCTAAGACTTGTGGCCTATAAGGTTGCTACTTAATATTATCCCCCTTTATTTTGTTTAGGGTGTTGACAAATTGTTGATTATATGTTGTCGTTGATGTCAAGTATTGTCATTTTATGTTAAGGGATATTGTTGAAATGTTTTCGGTTATATTTCTCTTTAAGAGAACTTTCAAATGGTATATGGAACTTTTTCTAACTCACACAAACTCAAGAGAAAAATGGGTTTGAAGTGATGCAACACATGAAAGTTTCTAGGTTGATCATGATTTTGGATATGTCTGAGTGTGGAGCATGGGCCCCTCTCACTAAATTGGAATCAGTTGCTATGGGACAAATCCAAAAACAAAATCTCTAGAGGTAGAGCCAACATGTATCAAGATAAGCCCTTGGTCATAGCACCTGGTCACAGAGAGACAATCAGTAAGTGCACAAAATCTTAGCACCCACTAGACATCAAAACACTGCAGGTGGAACTCAGACACAGTTGGAAATTTGAGGGAGCTTGTGTGATGATGTGATGTTAGATGGATAATAGGTGCCAATTATTATTAGTGGATCAAGAAGGATGACAAAGTAGCAAGGAAAAATCTATGATAGGAGGGGCCTAGGCCTATCTAGAAGTGAACAGTGATGTACCTCCCACTATGGAAACCATCATGGTTTATCATTGATTATGTGGCACCCTATGATTGGTTGCGGGATTTCCTGCTTCGTACCAAAACCAAGAAGGGTCCCCCCTCGCGATACCAATGGTTTTTATTAATAAAAAATTGAAGGTGAATGTCAGATGATATGGAACAGAGGTGGTAAATTGATGGTTTCAAAACTTGTGAGTGTAAAACATGGCCAATGGATTTGACATTTTTGACCACATAAATAGACAATTGGAGAGTGACATGTGTGTAGGAGGACATGTGGAAAACACTTTTTGACTAAAATAGATGACTTGTATTTATTATGTGGAAAATGGGGTTGCTTGCGGGTCCCTAACTAGACCACCCAATCTAGAGGTGTTGTAAACAACACAGTGTGGAATATGACCGATGAGCAGTAGGCTGACATATGAAAAAATTATTATCAGGTGTAGCAAATGTAAATATAATCGTTGAATGACATGCTCCTCTATTGAACCACCTATTTAGAGAGCATTGGACACATCGACAAACTTGGTTGATGGGTAGTGACCAACATAGGGAGAAATTGTTGTCATCTGAAGCAACTAGGATCACCCTCAATTGAAGTGTCCATATATCAAATCACTAGGATGGAAGGATTTTTTAACATTAGTGAATGCAACCGATGGGTGATGGTTGATAGATGGGTAATAATATTCAACAAGTAATAGAAAATCAAGTGACATATATGTCAATTGGACCACCTAGTTTGTGGGATTTGCACACCATACTAAACTTGGCCAACAAGTGATGAAGCGACAGATGGAAAATAATCTATAGCAGGTAGCAAACATCAAGTAATTTATTTTTCTACCAGACCGCCCATTTTGAGGGTGTAGTCAATATCAATAGAGGCTTTGTCGACAAACAGTGAATCGAAAAACATAGAAAACATTGTTTAAGCATGTGGTCTCACCCAAGGTCATGAGGATTAAGATGTTAAGTGCTCAAGGGAGTCATGGATAATGCAGAGAACTTGGCTAACAGACCATGATATGACAATTCATTGGTCACAACCCACATTCATAACAAATTTTGATGTGGCCAAGTGATAAGGAAAGGGGTCTAAGCCCTTGTGTGCCATATCTAAACACACAGTTAAAGTGTATGTCAGGTCCTTAGACACATGTAAAATTGTAGTCCTGAAGTGTAAGATAAGAAGTAGTGAAAGTATTGATTGTGAAAAAAAAACATAGAGTCTGAATGTGATATGCCAAGGAATGTATGACAACAAATGTAGAGGAATGAGAACAAAGAAACTATCATGGACAGATAAAGTTGTGGAAGTTCATGAGAATAATTTGCATTGTAGAAAATAAATATGATTTGAGTGCCTTAGTTGTTTAAGTTGAGACAAAGAGAGAGCTTAGTGAGAGAACTATGAGATTGATTTATGTGAATAGATGATGGTGTGTTGAACTGGTCAAAAAGGAAAACTACCCCAGTCAAGTTGTAATAATACCATAAGTCATTACTGTTAGGTCCCTATAATTTTTCAGATTGGAAATACCAAATAGACAAGGGTAACACCAAACCAACTTTGGAGTCCTAGGACCTAGCCTTCCTGGACTCAGAGAGGGCTCTCTCTATATTTGTATAAAATATATAACTTGTTTGATTTAGGATGTTGATTTTAGGCTAGTTAAATTGATAGGGATTGTTTGTTTTGTTTTGTTTGGTTGGGTTGCTTGTTAAGTAGAACAGATAGAGTAAGATAAATTCAAACCATTGAGCTATGGGGTCTATGAAAGGCTTGAAAAGTACAACAATAAATTAAGGGTGTTTCATAGGGCAAGCTAACAAAGCCAAATGGATCTTAATAGCTTATGTGGGTGTGAAATGAACATTAAGTTGTGAGTTTAGTAGGTTTAAAGGGAAATTAAGAATCCTTTAACATATACTAGAACAAAAAGAGCCTTTAAGAGCACTATGCTTAAGAAATAACCAAAGGGCAGGGCACACCATAAAATTCTTTGCCCAAACTTCACCAAGTAAACTTTAAGACAACAATCTAGCAAACCCTAGAGAGCAGCGAACTCCTAAATTCTCTAGCTATTTACCTTCAAACAAAGAAAACATTTAAGATAACAAATAAGTGATGATTAAAGAGCAGGGAACTCCTAAATTCTTCAATCATACTTTAAAATACCTTCAAAACGGATTTTCAAGATAGACCAAAGGACATGGCAAACCATAAACTTCTTTAGCCTAAACCCTAATAAGTGAACTTCAAAGAAAGGCCTTAAAAACAATGTTTCAAGCTACACCAAAGGACAGGGCATACCATAAACTTCTTTGATTTGACTCTTATTAAATAATTTTCAAGACAACAAGATAGGTGGAACCATAACACAATTAATAATTCTCCAATCAAACCTAGCAGAGGAAAACATTTGAGAAACAGAGAGCAGACAAACTTAAGGTGCCTCTAACAGCATATCTTAACCAAATTTTATGTTCTATTGCAAGAGAAAAGATGAAAAATATGGAAAATAGAAGGAAAAAAATACAAGATCAGAACAACATCACCATTTAAACAAGTTCATGAATCCTATGAATATGCTTGCTCCATAGATATTCAGTCCAAAACAGTTACAAAGCTCCAAAGCCAAACTTCTTTCACAACTCAAAGTCTATGAGGCATTCAGCTCAACAATTAACCAACAACAAAAACTATGAATCATTATATGCAGTATTTATCTGAAAAATGAGGATTTTAACCCTATCTAGGGTTTCAAATGTCATTTATTACATATTTAATGCATTTGACCTTTGAGACCATGAGAGGCCCAAGGCAAAATATCTAAAACTCATTCATTGCAAAAATAAATTCTAACATAACTACTCAGCTAATTTGGAAAAATTTTGACTTTTAGACTTCAAAATATCTTTTTCAATAACTCCTGGTAAGTTTGCAGCTCCAAGGTACAGGGGCACAGCGCCAACGCAAACACGCAGTGCCAAGACTGATAAAATTGCATGTTTTGCAGCTAACTTTTGGAGGCCTTCCTAGTGTCCAAATGAGCTCCATGATATCTCATTTGAAATCATGTCCTATCTAGTTTCCAAATCAGCTTTAACTTCCTATAATGGTTCCCATTTTCCTTGTCAAAAATCACTTCTCCCAAGACTACTAAACGTGCAGCGCCAGTGCCAAAAAGAGGGCAGAAAGGTGATTTTTTGGTAGTTTTCAGCCCTTTTGAGGGAACAGTTTTGATCCAAATCCTCTGAAAATTTATAAGGTTGATGTACTTGGAATGAGGAACATGAAAATGTTGACTTTTTTGCATTTTAGTGCCCCAAAAAAGAGCGCAGATCCAGTGGCACTGCTCATTTGGCCCAATTTTTTGCAAGCCAAACTGTCAAAAATTCAAAATTTGCACCAAAGTGCCAAAACTGGAATTTGTTTTGTTGATCATGGTTTGGAGGCTTGGAGGAAAAATTCAGCAAGAATATTCATTTTTTCCTTCTCTTTTTCCTCATTTAGAGCCTGAATCTTTGCATGGGCTCATTTGAGCTTAGCCCTTGCAATCTTGTTTCTCATGGCATAATGTCTAGCCATCTTCCTCTGCATGTCAGTGTCTCTATTTTCCTTTTCTAGTTGACCCTCTAGGTGAAAATTGGCTCTCTCTAGTCAATATTATCTATCCTTGATAATTTCTATGGCAAGCAGCTCACTTGGAGTGAGCTTCTCTGCCAATTCTGCCTCTTTCTCCCTTTCCCTGGCTAAAGCCTTCTTCAACCCAATTCTCCTTGGTCTCTGACTAGGAAGAGGTTCTTCCTCATCATCATTGTCATAAAAATTTCCCAAGGTATCATCTAGCAAAGCCTTGGCCTTTCCGACCTCTTTCTGAGCTCTGATTTCCCTTACCTCACTGATGTCCTGCTTTGTCTTCAACTACAAGTTTTCTGGCTCAAAAAAGTCAATTACATTCTTTGTCCTACCAAGATTAGCTTGAAGCTCACTAATATTAGGATCCTTTATTTTGAGAAACATATTGGTAATTCTCTCCTCATCCTCATCCTCAAGGTCAATTAACTGAAACTCTTTTTCAGTTTCATGTATGTCCTCCTCCCCAACAATGTCATGCTCTGCAACCTTTTCCTTTCCTTTATCAACCTATTTTGCTGATGAAGAAGGCAGGGCCCCTTTCACCTCAAGTGAAGCAAACACCTACCTGTGGCCTCTCTGATATGTGAAAGGAAATGGCTCAATGTCAATCATTTTAGTACCAGTTGTCTCAATGTTCCTTTTCTTGCTTGATGCTCCGGTATCATGATATGAGGGTGAAGGGTTGTGGAAAGGCGATGAGGAAGGATCATCATGAGGTGAGTGGATGTGAGTGGATGGTGATGTATGAACAACAGGATGTGATGGAGAAGTGGATATGGGAGGATGAGAAGATGAAGGAATATCTTGTTGATGATGGCTAGGTGGAGTAGTGAAAACCTCATTGGAAATGAAGGTATCCCATTGAATGTTTTTCTGTTGGATTTTATGCATGAACACCATCTTGATAAGTGAATGATGAAAAATTCTTTGCATTTACTGATTATATTCTCTCTTTTGTAATATGTAGGCCATTTTGTCAATGCTACGAAAAAGATAATATAGTATATGTAGCATTCTTACTCTAGTAAAATGCATAAGAAGACGGATATGGTATGAGTAAAGGCGGGAAAACCTTCCCTCACAAGTGAAATACTTCATTGTTATCTTCATCATGGGTGCATATCTATCAAGAAGATGAGAAAAAGGGAAGATGGACGTGTGGTGATATTTATACCTAGGTTTAAGGTATGGTTCAAAATAACTCATGTATAGGTTTTCTTGTTTGAACCACTTCTCTCCCACACTAGGTATCCCTGTATCAGCTGCAATGGCATCAATAAACATCTCCAATGTAACCCCAGCAATATTGACCTTCTTTTCATGTATATTAATGATGAATATTCTTGTTAGCTCCGGGTGATTTTGGACTTGCTGCACCTTCTCACAAAACTCAAAGTAGCCCACATGTTTAAAACAAGATACAGTGAGAGGAGAGGCCATGAGTTTCCTTGTATTGATGGGTTCAAATATATTTATCTTCCCTCCCTTGTGATCATGTATTCTTGGCATTTGTGCCTCAACACCACTTCCATTGTCTTCTTCCTCTGACATTTTTAAAAATTTTTTTTGTGAGACCTTAGGTGGAAGTGAAATGAAATGAGGGGAAGGGAATGAAATGGCAGTTTTGAAAAAATGAAGGGAATGGGTGTAGGAAATGAGTGACGGGAAAACTAACTCAATGAAAACCCTAAATCAATGAAATTACCCTGTCTATAACTGATACTCTGTTTAGGAGGATGAAATAAGTATATAGACAGTGATTTCTGATTTGTAGCTAAGGTTTAATTAGGGTTTTACTTTAAGGCATTCAAGAATCACCAAAGAGCAGAAAAATATGGCTTATGTCATGTACTTACCCCTCAAGAGTGCTTGGAAGGCTTTGGCAAGGATTTGGAGAAGTTTCAAACTTGTTTGGATGGCCCAACCCTTAGCAAAATCCTCTGTCTACACGCGCAGTGCCACTAGCTGAGGGCACAGCGCCACTGGATGAGGGCGCAACGCCGATGCAATTTCACATAGGTTTCTATCAGGAAAGGGTGCAGCACCAGTCTACAGGCGCGCAGTGCCTTCAGAAAATACGTGGAGGAAAACTAGCAAGGGCGTAGCGCCAACTGCCAGGCACGCAGCACCAAGAAAATTTGCCCAAATTTGCTCAGAAACCCACAAACTCTTCCTTGCTGAATGCTCTTGATATTTTGAAAGGTAAAAATGGTTCTCTTGAAGTGTGAAATGGGCTTTTATAGGCTTATGGAATTAATTTAAGTTGAAAAACCCACTTTCTAATGTTTTGAAGTCTTTTTACTTTGTCATTGATACTCTTTAACACCTTTTTGCTTTACAGGCTGCTAAAGTCATGAATTTGGCTCTCCTTGGATCATTGAGACATGATAAGTTCATTTTGATACCTTTAGGATTTAATCACATAGTAGCATCTTCAAAATCTCCTGTAGTTTCCACCGTAAAGTTCAACTCATCTTTTCCACCTTCTCTGGCCACTTTTTCAAAACCCTAAGTGTATGCAGTTCTTTACAGTAGTCATCAGTGTTATCTCATAAGTTCTTTATAGCCCTTTCAAGTTCATTCATTTTTGTCTAGTTCACCTTACCTTTTTTCATATTCCATCAATATTCTCTGATATACTTTCTTCATTCTTGGCCTTGTGTGCTTTCTCCATGTCATTTTCCTGCAAGTAATTTACTTTTTGGCACTCAAATGGACTAACCAGTTCATAACCCTAGTCGTCTACAAGACCAAGTTGTTCCCCTTTCCTTTGTTGTCCATTGTTTTCATTCAAGAGTATACAATCTACATCATCAGTACCTTCAGCTGATAAATCTTCCAACACTTCTACAGAAGTGCTAAAATTTTCCATTTTTCTCACTTGCAGGTTCTGAACTGAGAAGATAATCCTCCTTGGAAATTTTAGGTCTTTCTTGAATAACCATGTCTTGACTTTATATTACATCTTAGCCAGATTCTAGCAAAGTAAAAGCAGTGCCTAAAACATCCAAGGATAACCTTAAAAATGTAAAACCCTAAAGACCTAATGGGAGGGTCCTTTGACCTGATTTTGGCTAAAATTTGACTTGGATATTTTCAATTGAAAACAGAGTATTGTTATAGGTTATTATGCCCAAATGGACATGGGAATGAGTTAGCAATAGGAAACCCTAGATGGAGGGTGGATTTTATTAACAGGGGAAAATAGGGCAATGAAGTCTCAAGTAGGAAAGAAGGATGAAAAAGAGAAGTATAAGCCCATAAGGAGTCTTTTAAGAGAAACAGGGTGAATTTGAGAAGACCAAATGAGGAATAGTGAAAATAAATTTATAAGGATAATGAAGGCAGTGAGATTTCTGAAACTCAATATATTCAAGGAATATTGTTTTTAGAAAACTATAACCATCCTATAGTCATCCAAAGATAGTGAAAAATATTGATGACTAACAATTACCATGGATTGAAACCCATTGTAAAAGGAGGAACAAAACTATAAAATCAGAGGATAACACTTGAGAAAGCATGGGACCTGTGTATAAGAGAAATATTTTGAGTACACTAATTGTAAAGACAAGTCAAAGGAATAGATGCAAAGTAGATCTATATGTTGAGATCAGATATGGACCAAAGGTGAAGAGATGTTGAGCAGATATGAATGTTGAGATCAAATATAGACCAGAGGTGAAGAGATGTTGAGAAAATATGAATGTTGAGTTTAGATTTGGGTAGAGAAGAAGAGATACAAATAAGATACTAGACTAGATCTGAATGATGTGATCAGATATGGGCCATAGGTGAAGAAATGTAGTGTAGAGATAGAGTCTTGCTACAAAATAAGGCTAAAGAATTGGTGTATTGTATCTCTACCAATGTGGTTAAGTTCAAACCTAAAGAGCCAGAAAAGAATTAGGGTCCATAATAGATTTGATAATAATTAGAAGAAATCTTATGAAAGGCCAAGGTGGAGAAACAAGTAATAGGTTCATATGAGTAAGTCTAAGTTACCAAAGCCAGTGGATATGAGTTTGAAACTATGATGAAAAAGGGGTCTGATTGGCAGAGTAGGTTGGTGCCTACGGATCAGGGGATCAGTGTCTCCTTCAGGTTGGTTCCTGTAAATATCATGGGATTGGAGTCTCCTTCAAGTTGGTGCATGTAAATATCATGGGGTTGGTGTTGGTGCTTCCAACAAGTAGGTGCTTGTAAAGAAAAGAGGGTTGGTGCCTCTAAGAGGTTGATGCCTACAAACACAAGTGGGATTTGGTGCTTCTAGAAAATGGGTGCTTGGGAATAAAAGGGGTTTGGTGCCTCTTATAGGTTTGTGCCTACAAAATTTGGCATAAATTGAAGTTAGTTCTTCCATTTACATTATAATTAAAATATGATTTGTGGTTTTATCCCATATGGGTTTCACATAAATATCATGCATTCAAGAATTATGTGATTGATGCATTGTTGTATCTTTTAATGCATTTAATTAGCTGAATAATTGTCAAAATTTATAAAATATTGATTTGCCCCCCCCTCTTAGTATTTCCCTAGTTTCCAACAATTGGTATTAGAGTAGGTTCCTTCAGGAAAATTTTAACCACTAGAATGTATATCACATGAGACCATGGTTAGCCAAGATTGGCTTTACCCAAAAGAAGCACCATTATTTAAATTCGAATGGATCGAAGTATGCAATTTGGAAGGTAAGAATGAAGTTTTATCTAATGGGACTCGACATGGATATATGGAAATTTGTAGTGGATGGAAATAATAACAATAAGTAAAATACAAAATCCATGGAGGAAATCCTGAGTGGGCTCTCTAAATCGGATTCTGGTAAGGTGATTCATTGTGAAATCGTAAAAGAAATGTTAGATAAGTTGCAATGTACATTTGAGGGAGATTACCTACACACTGCCTATGAAACAAAGATATAGAATTCATATAAGAAGAAAGAAGTACTCAAATAATAAAATAATATCAAGACCCATGATTGCTCAAGTGATGAACCAGATGATGAAGAATACACCCTAGTTATGAATTCTTAAGTTGTTGATCATCAAAAGAACAATTCATATCCATAAGATGATTAAGAAGAAGTTAAATTGATAGGTAAGTTACCATTTTTTTTTAATTGTAGAAGGATATGCCATATTTCTTGTAAATGTCAGTATACAAGTTCATAATATCATGCAGTGATAGAGAAAAAATTGAAGTTGAGAAAAAACCCTATGATCATTAAAAATAAAGAAGTAACACATCTAAAGATAGTAGTAGTTATGCATCTGATGACATTGTAAGATAATATCCACTCATGAAAATGGATGATAAATACACTAAATCAGAAAAATCGTATTTAGATTCAGAAGATATTGATGAGAAGATACATTTCAAAAGAAAACTTATCTTTGCTTTAGAAGAGATTAAGAGGCTTACAATGACAAACCAAAAACATAAGGAATTGTTGCAGAAATATGAATACAATGAAATTGATATTAATGAACTAAGAAAAACTATTATTATTGTTATACTAAAGATCCAACTATAAGAGGCTAGAAGAATAGAAGAAGTGATGGAAACTCAGTGGAAAGTAAGAGAAGGTCATTGTTAGAAACTAGAAGTTGAGATTGTTTCCTTGAGAAATAATCTAGAAAAAAACTAGTGATTATCTAAAGTGATTGCTAAAGTTTGATAAAAGTACCATAATATTAGATGGTATTCTCAGCTATCAAATATCCCATATCATTAAAACATGCATCAATTATCATGAAGTTTTCAAGGGAGAATCAAGTTCAAGCAAATCAAAGACAAAAGGGTGAAATAGTTATGTCAATGTGCTTGAGGGAATCAGAAATTGGTCAAACTGAGTGACAAACACAACCATAAATCAGCAAATAAATGACCAAATCAACCACACAAGTAGCAAGAAAGAAGTTAATGATCAACTACAACAAATTCAGGTCAATCCTAATGGTAGAGATGAAGCAAGGAAACAACAACAACAAAGGAAGGTTAATAACAACAATTTGAATAGCCAAAAAAATGAAGTGAAAATTCAACAAAATACATGTCCCCCTCAAAAGGATAGTCAACAAAGAATCAAAAAATAATTCCTTAAATATAGCTTTATCTCAAGTATCAATTTTTTTCTCTGGGTATTGTTTTTCATATAATATATTTGGCCATAAAGTAGTAGATTGTAGGCATTATGAAAAAAATTAGTACTATGAACACAAGCAAGAAATTATCTAAGATGTTTGGGTATGTGAGAAACAACTCTAGAAGGTATGGTAAGAATGTTATAAGAAATAAAAATTATTTTCCCCCCTTCTTAGATCATGTTGAGTGTTACATATGTAACAATTTTAGGCACAAGGCAAAAGATTGCAAAAGTAAGTTGACAAAGTCTATAATTCAAATCAATCAGAAAGAACCTACTCAAATAAGGGAGAAGAAAATAGAGCCCGAAGGGGCATGGTCTAGTGGCCAGCGGACGCACTGTTAAGGTGTTCATTCTGTTAAGCAGGTCACAAGTTCAAGTCTCGTCTTATCCGGGTACCTCTCTTGCAGGCTGGGCGGTTCCCTGAGAGGTTATAGTGGTAGCTAGGGGGTTGGACCCCGCGCCGCGCATGTGAAAGCTACCTGATGTTGCCAATTCCTTTTACTTACAAAAAAAAAAGGAGAATAAAATAGAATCAAATTTCATCAAAAAAAATTAGAGTACAAATATGTAACAGCCTTAGTTGATTTTCTATGTAAATAAAATAAGACCAAGGTCATGGGACATGTATTCCAAGCTGAATGTTGGGAAAAACATAGTGATGGGTACCACTTGTGATTAATTTATGGATAATGAAATTGTCAAAGGAATTGGGAAAGGCAAAGTGGCAATAATTGGCATTTTATTTATGAAATAAAGGAAAATAGGAGAAAAGGAAGGTGAAGACACACAAATTTACATGAGAGGGAAATTGAAGGTAAAATGAAGAAAATAGAGGCCTCAATGATAAAAATGCTTATGAGGATCAGTTCACAACCTTTTGTCAGTTCAGTTTTGGGGCTTTCTTCTATTTTCTCATTCTCTCATACTCTTGCACACTTAGAGCTTTCTTGGAGCATGCTTGGAGCGCTCTATTATTCACTTGGATTTGGATAATGAAGGCAATGGGAAGCAGCAAAGGGAAAGCAAACAGGTGTATCAACATCTACAATTGTATTTCTTTGCAGGTAACAAGTTGCATGTGTGATTTCCTTGTTGATTTATGGATGCATGGCATATGCATGTTATTTTTTGGTTATGTGTTATCATTCGCATGGAGGATTTCCTGGATTGATAGTGGTTTTAGCTTTGCCTTTCCGTTTCATGGATATCCATGGTGTGGTGGGTTTTTCAACTTATTTCTTTTTTATTGGTGCTCAGGTTCCTTATGGTTGTGGATTGGAACAAATTCTCTAGAACCCTTGGAACAACTTGGGTTGAGTTACTAGTCTTGGAGCCTAGATTGGGACAAACACTTTAGAACCCTTGGTGGATTGATTTACTAGACCCTAAAGCTGGGTTGGACAAACACTTTGGAGCCCTAGATAGTTTGGTTTGAGATCGATATGTTTAGTGTTAGTGATTTCCAACCGTGGAGGTAGAATCACTATGGTTGAGGGTTGAGGTAATTTGGCCTCTGGAAGCCCTCGTTTGGTTTTCTCTTGATTTATCCCATGATATCCCACATTAATTATTGGAATATTGCACGGGGGTGATTAGTTGAAAGAGGGATTTGGTTCAACCCAATATATGGTCGAGTGGTATGTGGAAGTCCCTGACTTGGTTGGTATTTTCCTATGTTAATATCTAGATCACACCTCCTCATTTTGGGAGGCTTTTGGGCCCAAAATATTTTACTAAATGAGGTGAGGAAAATTTTCCTCTGCCTTCTCTATGGTGTACCATTTAGCTTTTGCTGCAAGTTGTCCCTTCAACCCTAAATCCAAAGATCATGTTTCCCCTATGTTGTATTTTTGTACCTCTTCTTCAAAACTGTATCTTCTTTCAACTATGCCTGAGTGTCTGATTCCAAATCCTCCACAAAAGGTAGGACATGTTCCTCTTCCTGATCTATCATGGAAGGCTCATAGAGTTTCAAATTATCTACATTCACAACTAATTAAATGTGCATATATGGTGGTAAAAATAAGTCGATAGGAATTATCACCCACCTTTTCTAGTATCTCAAAGGGACTATCTCTCATAGACTTCATTTTCTTACCAGACCCCTACAGCCTCTCCTTGTTCAACTATAGCCATACTTTGTCTCCCACCTTGAATGATTTCTTTGTTCTGTGTTGATCATGCCTGGCCTTATACTTCTCCTACGACTTTTGCAGTGTTTACTGTACCTGTATATGGATATGCCTGATATTCTCTATAAATTTTTCGACCCTCAAGGCATCTCCTGTAAGATCTTCCCTCACTCCTCATTGTTTCCCATATGCAATATCCAAAGGTGAAGGTGGAAAATATCCAAAAAAAATCTCAAATGGGAACTTTCATGTAGAATTGTGGACTGCTCTGTTGTAATAATGTTGTATATATACCATATTTTCATCCCATGTCTTTGGATGCTTCTGGTTGTATCCCCTCGAAAGTTTCACCAAAGTAATGTTGACTATTTTTGTCTGCCAATATGTTTGTGGATAGAACGATGTATATCTCTTCAACTTTGTGTCCATCGTCTCCCACAATGTAGTCCATAATGCACTAACAAATCTTGTATCCTTATCTGAAATGATGCTCCTTGGGATCCCAAAGTGCACTCAAACATGTTCAAAGAACAAGTTTGTTGTTGCTTGTGCGTTTATTGACTTTTTGTAGGCCATAAGAGAACACATCTTGTTGAACTTGTCAACTACCAAGAACAAGTAGTAAGGTCCCTTCCTAGATTTTGGTAAACCTCCCATAAATTCCATGGAAATGCTTTCCCAAGGACGAGTAGGTACAGTTAAGAGATGATATAGACCATGTTTCTTGTTGTTAGGCTTGTTGTTAGTATGATTCTTTTGTCGTAAAAGATCACTTTAGCTACGCATAACAAATAGCCCTAACATCAATTATGGCTGCAAAATATCTTTAAGTTTGCTGCACAAATTCAGATCTAAGCACAAAAGACATTAAGCAGATAAAATATAACATGGCTCCATAAAGCCAATGGACAAGACAAGAAGAATGTATTTAAAATAATTTTGTATTATAGTAAAGAATGGGGCACCTGAGAGGAAAACAAGAAAGGTGTCTTCCGGTTCTCCTCAGTGGGATGGGTTCTTGAAAGTCCTCAGTGTTTCAGATCTAACATTTCTCTCTCTTATGGGTGTAAAACAACAAACATAGAACTCAATGGGAGTTCACAAAACAAAATGGAAAATGGTGACCAAGAGTAGATCCAGAGTGATCTAATGCAATGAAGGTGACTAATGAATGGGGAAAACCTCCCTATTTATAACAAAATATTGGGGCAGTCTAGAACTCGGTGCATGAATAAAATATTATTAATCGAATTCTAGAAGCACCCTTTAGGAATATTTTATTATATTTGTTGGAGGGAAAAGGGTTCTTGACTTGGGTCAAGTCCTTTATTTATAAATAATAAATAAATAAATGGTTTATTTATCATCTTAGGGAAGTGATGGGAATATAATTAAATAAATAATGGTTTATTTAATTATTTATGGATGATTTAGTCAAATTTAACTAAGAATATTATTTAAATAATGATCTAAATAACTTATTCTTAGGGAATAATTAAATAAATAAGGATTTATTTAATTAAGTTCCTTATTTTGGGTTAAATATGACCAAGAAATATAAACAAATAAATTATTTTATGTGGTGAAAGCAATTTTACTTAGGGTAAAATTGGTCTTACATGGTGTACTTGGGTTCATCTAATAATAACAGGTTAGATGACCAAAAATTGGTGTAACAAATTGCCCCCCAATGTACGAGTGTTAGTAGCAAATCGTATGACCGAAGTACGTTGTAAGAACTCAATCACTAGGCATCAAGAGAGAGGTGAGAGAGAAATGTAAGGATGTCTAAGGTGTGAAAGGACTAGACCCTGAGGAGACAAGACTTACAGGTGCAACAAGTCTCTATGAAGTGGTACCTATGCTAAAGGCGGCGGGGGAGGCATACCTATGCCCGCCAAGACAAAGTACAAAGAATAAGGCACCCGGAAAACCACGGAACGCAATAAGTACAAAGAATAAGGCACCTGGAAAACCACGGAACACAATAATGAAGCATGTGCTGGCCTAAACAGGAGCCAGATAAATAACATGATGAATCCCACATACATGCAATGCCTGGAATAATCGTCAGGGCTTATACAATAATATGGTAGTACATGAGATATAAATATTCCCAAATTCCCCCTACACGCGGGGAAGTGCTCGCAAAAGCTGACGGATACGTGAAAATTGAAGAGGCACTGCAAGCAGCTGAGGCCGATATCATCATATGAGAGGAGCTGCATCAAGGGCTGAAATGAAGGCATCCGGGCATGTGGGGGGCTACCTGCAGGGCCACCCCCTTATGAGGGTTGAGACATCTCACACATGCCCAAGAATCACCAATAGTTGTTGCTGCATCACTGGACCATCAAGTGTATATATCATGATCATGCTAGGAAGAGCTCGAACCAAGGTACACTGCCACCTAGACCTGGCTTCTGGAGGAAATGAGCTGATGTCGACAGAAGGAGGTCTGCCATAGGTGAGGCAAATAAGGGAACCCCACCTAAGGTGCGAGCGAAAATAGTAGAGCCACGACCAAGTAGACACTAATGACGATGATGGAATGAGAGAAATGGAGGAGTGGTTGGACGACTTCCCTTGTTAGAGCATAAAGTGTAGGGATGGCTTGGCAGCGACTAACACAACATTAGGAGGGATAGGGGACAGAGGTACTGAAGGCCATAATGTGTGACATGAGAGAGGGACCGAGCAGGAAAAGATGGAGGACTATGGTGGGGAACAAAGGGACTCGGGATAGACTCCATGAATGTGCTGGTGACTCGACTCGACTGCTCTAAACAAGGGCGACTCGATGGTGCTGCCATGCATTGAAGGCCCAATGGGGGATTGTAAAAGCATGAGTACAATAGGGTAGCTCATGACAAAAATAAACACAAACAAAGACAAGTAAGGAGGCAAAGTGGTGCCCCTGGTACAAGTGTTGTAAGTGAAGAAATTTGATTTTGAGAAGAGCTGAAAAGAGCCTTCATGGAAAAAATGTGTCCTGGTGAAGTATCAAAACATGAAAAACTAACAAACACCCATTTCAGTGCTCGGTGAGAGCTTTCCAACAGTGCAGACGATTTGGCAAACGGGGCTACGGTTTGGTTGCAACTGGCGAAAGAAAAAAACAGGGGTTTTTCTTCTAATAAGGCATTTTCCCTCCAAAATCATTCATTTGCTTGTGTAGCTGTGGTGAATGTGGAGAGGAGAGAAGGCCCTAAATCTTTCGGTGATCATAGTGGACAAACCGACCGTTGGAATCGTGATTCGTCAGTTGCAGGTAAGAGGTTTAATCCTACTCTTTGTTTTTGATGGATTCAAAGTTCAGATTAGGACCTGAAATCTCAGTAACTGCCCCTACTTCTTCCTCACAGCCGAGTCACACTTTTTGGGGAAAACCCTACGACCTGGGACGCAGGTTTGGGTCTGAAAAGTGCTACCTGGCCCAAGTTTTTGCTAAAAAGTGCGACCTGTGAGAGGGAGGTGATTGCAGTGTTGTTTTGGGCTGAGATTCAGTTTTGTTGTGAATAGATGCAGTTTTTTGGATCTGTAGATTGAAAAAATGATATTTTTGTGCAGATATGGCAGATATATCGATCAAATGGAGAGAGAGATACTTAGGTACATTACGGACGGAGATCCAAACGGATCAGGGTGTCCATCGTGTACTGGCTAGGTATGGGGTGCTGAAATTTTTGGAAAACCCTTTGATGAGGGCTAGAGAGCCCTTGTTGGCCTGTATTATCAATTACTAGGATCCAGATAAGGAGGCGTTTGTAGTGCAGGGGCACAAGATCAAGTTGACAGTCCAGGATTTGCATTTCTTGACTGGTCTCCCACCATTAGGGATGGTGGGAAATACGCAGCCAGTGTTACCACGTGGGCGTAACATTATGGAGTTTGTTGAGCGACATTGTCGACTAGGTGTCCGAGTCAAAGGGACTCGAATATCCATTGGTGATTTAGAGAGGTTGGAGACCCGGGCAGTGACCGCAGCAGTGTTACGGGTCTTGGGTAGCCAGGCGTTCCATCACATCACTGGAGGGCAGATGATGATCGTGGAGAGTGTGCTGAGTGGGACCTACTATGGGTGGGCCCAGATGATGTTGGTGTCGGTGAAACAACAGTTGTCGCTATGCAAGCAGCAAGTGAATCATGATTGCGCCTATGGGACGATGTTGTGCTCTTTCTTCTTTGAGAAGATCTTGACCTTACGACCTCGTGTACAGTTGCCTGATGGAGGTCCGAGAGAGCCTCGGATGCGTCGATGGGGATGACTACTGTGTAGAGGAGGGGGAGGGGTGGTCGGACGGGTGTTCCGACCAGAGTTCTTCGCGCATTGGGATCAGATTCCATTATACATAGATGACTATCCCTATAGTGGGATGAGTTATTGGGGAGATCCGGACTTGCCACTTCCGCCGGGTCGAGTGTGGGGGCCCGATGGTAAGTGACAAGCAACTAATATGTTAGGTGTATTTGAGAGTTTTGTGACTAGTATACATGATGCTAATCGAGATGTTTTGTGGAATGCAGATATAGCTCTGGTAGAACCGGCCGAATATATGGGACGACCTGCAGCGACAGGAGCTACAGGGGCAAGTGGATCAAGGACGGCGCAGAGCGAGGATATGGCTTCTCAGGTGGAGGACATTCATCGTAGATGTGAGGGGTTGCTGATCGATGTATTGGAGCGTGGTTGGCAGGATTTAGATGACCGGTACATAGAGTTATGTATTGGGTTACACTCGGAGTGGCGAGGTATCATGCGAAGCATGGCGATGGCTGGTCAGGCTGTGCGTGATCTACGAGCTACAAGAGCAGAGCCATTGGCTCGAGATCCTCCAGAGAGTGATTAGATGTAGGGCAGGTGGTGCCCCCCAGTGTCGATGTAGGGGCAAGTGGTGCCCCCCATTTTTGTAGTTTTGTTATTGTAACATGCTATGGGCATGTAGTATGTTTCAGAGTAGATGGACTCTAAAAACACGTGTTATATGATATATGTGATGTATATGTATTTGGTTGATGGTGTTAAATGTTATTGTGTTGTGTGTGATATATGCCAGTCTAGAACATGGTTTTCGATCTGATCTACGTAGTGATTTTGATCTCTAGGTATATGGCTAAATGTAATGAATCTAAATTCATGTATCAAAAGTTGCACTCGTAAATATTGTCTAAACAGGATAGGGTTATGCACACGATAGACACCATTAAGTTGTAAGACGAGAAGCAGGGAATCTAAATGGACATGTAGATGGAGGATGTGATGAGAGAGAGCATCGGCTAAGAAACCACGAACGGCATCATATTCGGCCTGATTATTGGTGGCTTGACCAATGCAGACCCCATGTGCAAGAACAAGGGTATGCAAGGGGGTAAAAATGGCCCAGGCGGTTGAGGCAAGGTTTCGAGAATAGCGACTGGAGCCATCGGCATAACCAAGTTAATGAGTGGACGAGAGGGTCGAGGGAATATCATCACAAGATGAGAAAAGGGAGGAAAAGCGGGGATGCATGTTGCGAATTACATCATAGATACGGATGGGAGTATCGGGATGATGGGAAGGCAAGGAAAGGGGGTGGAAACCACAAGAGGCTGCAAAGCTACCTAGATCATCAGTAGAGGAAGAAAGGTGCACATACGGGTCATTAGGGGAAATGACAGAAGAACAAGTAAAAATATGGTCGAAACATAAAGAGCCCGAAAAAATGGCGGAAGGGGGATCAAGCGAAACAGACGGAGTGGATTCAAATGGGATGTACTCCGAGGGGTGTGCGGATGATGATAGGTATAAGAGAGGAGCAGCAGATTCGGACATCTCAACATCAGGGGGAGGGATGTCAATGGTATCTGGGGGATCCTCAAGTAAACTTGACACATACTAAGCAAGGATGGGCGAGGCGGATTGATTTTGTTCAACTTCGTACTCGCAAATGACCTCTAAAGAGGCTCGGTAATGCGTGAGGTGAGGGAAATGGTGGGAATAATGGCCATGGACACCACACAGAGCATAGGGTTTGTTGGTGCAAAGATTCTTTGGGTTCTTGGCTATGGATGAGGAAGAAACAGAGGTGTCAGGGACCGTAGATTCAGGGAACGCGACTTTAACAATGGGTTGGAAACGGGGCAACTCAGGACAAATATGGGTGGGATGACCGATACCATTGCACAAAGCACAAGGCTTGGCAGGTTGGAGAGGGGTAGGGTCAGGTGCGGTGGCCTTGTCAGTGGATGCCCCCTTGCGAGTTTTTCGTTTCTTGCCGGTAGCTGTCGCAGCATTACGAGGGTTCTGCGGAGCGGCGAGGGGCACTGTAGTGGTGGAAGGAGCGACGGGGATCGGTTGTACTGGTGTCACAACTATGTATGGTTTGGGGTGGCCTCGTGGGGCCTCGGTTGGAGGGGTAAGATACCGAACGGGAATTCCCAAGGTTAAATTAGGAAGGGAAAGGGTGGCCATGACGAGGACCGAATAGACGCCGGGGGGGGACCAAGGAAAGGTATCTGATCGGTAGGGTAGTGACCAGGGGGGACGACTCCCATATGGTGGAGACCTAAGGGAACTGACTCAGGAGGGTAGGAAGGTTCCTGAGTGTGATGGGAAGGGTCGGGTGAAAAAGGTTCGGTTGACTAAAGCGAAGGGCTAGGAGCAGGAGGCGGTGGGCGAGATAGAGGTTGCTGACTAGCCGGAGCAGGTTGTGGAAGGCTAGCCTAAGACGATTGCATCATGCAAACATTCGCTGAGCTGGGGCTAGAGATGAGAGGAAGGGGAGGACCAAGAAAAGTTCCAAGCAAAGAGGAGTCTTTGTAGACGCCGGGGGAAACACTGGTCAACGAATCAACATTTGGTTTATTGGTGAGAGTAGAGATGGTGGACTCAGGGGAGGTCTGAGATTTTGGTTCATGGTAGGTCAATTGGTCAATGGTGACAATCTTTCCATTATGAAGGAAAAACATCTTGCGATGGACTGCAGACGGGACGGCTGACATGGCATAAGTGTAACTACGCCCCAAAAGGATGTTGTAGTCAAGAGGGGCGTCGATAACTTCAACGTTGACACAAACAGTGTTGCCAGCAAGGGTGATAGGATAGTTACGAAATAGGCCAATGGGCTGGGAGGCATGGCCATCCCATGCACGAAGGGTGATGGTGGAAGGGGCCAGTGTTAGGACCTCACAATGTACCATTTTTACCATACATTTTGACACCACCTTACCTTTTATAACTATATTTAAAAAGGGTTCCATCATCATTTTCATTCACTTTATCCAAAGGTATATGAAATCCTCCTCTTTACTATATATTTAATCTGTTTACATATAATTCCATATTACTCTTATATTTCATCATTAATCGAAGGTAGATTGTTGCTAACATAAGTCTAAAAGATCGCAGATAATTTATGTGTTGTGTTGAAACAATCGGCCGTTGCTGAAACAGTCGACTCCGTCGCTGAAACAGTCAGCGGGCACGCAAATTCCGTCATTACTCGTGATTTGTGATTCTAGAAGAGTATTTTGGGAACAATGGCAACAAGATGAAGATAAGCAAGGAGTGGTTACACGGATTATTCTGAAGCCAGTACTTTTTCTGCATCTGTTGTAACAATATCTTTCTATGGAAGAATAGAATAGCCCTGTTTTAAGAAAGAAGAACAGATTTGGATAAAGATAGATTTTCTCTGATGTAACTGTAATAGATGTCTCCTCTTTAAAAAGAGGAGACATCATCATTAGAAGGGGAGTGAGAAACTATAGGAGAACGTTGTTTTTGAGCGGAAAGGAGCTAGACTCCATTGTAATGTATCATTCCTTTTTGACAGATGAATAAAGGTTCCTTTTGAGTGCTTCAATTTAATTCTTTCCCTGGGGAATCTTGTGAGAAGGAAAGGGCCCGCCTTCATCACAAGATTCACCCGACTGTTCCTGTAGTTTGTTAAGTTTTCTTATGATATTCGCACCTTAATTTAATTATGTTTGCTGAAACACCAGTTGCATAGTGTTGTAGTTTATTAAGCATTATGTTTCCTTTAACGCTGCATGAGTTTGGTACATTCATTCTTAAAAGATCCAAGAGATATTTTTCTGTTATTTTTTTGAATGTATGATTGATGTTGGGAAGCAGGTGCTGAAGATTCCTGTGCAAAGGAATAGGGTCTTGTTCCCATTGATTGACTTTCTTTTCCCTGCAGTGTGATTATAAACAAGGGACAGGTGCTGAAGGTTCCTGTTCATGGGAATAGGGTCCTGTTCTCTTGAGTTTATCTTTTCTACAGTGTGATTAGTGTCAGGAAGCAGGTGCTAAAGTTCCTATTTGAAGGAATAGGGTCCTGCTCCCTGTTATGGTTGATTGGTTTCCTTTCCTGCAGAGTAATTTCTTTTCATTAGGATTCTTGAAAGACTACAATAGAGGAATTTCTTCTACTATAACATAAATAGACTTCATCTTTGTTAAAACAGGGTGTGAATAATTAGATTTGTATGATTAATAATTGTGTGACTTTTACTACAACATTATTTTTTCTTTTGGAATTGAGCATATCCAGTGCGTGGTTGTCTTTGGAATAAACAAACCTTCTCGGGTTGACAATTTATGTGGAGCTTGAATTGTTAAAACAATTAAAGCGACCAACATTTTGGCGCCGTTGCCGGGGAAGGCAATTATAGATTTCAAAAGCATTAATATTTTCTTTCTAGATGTGCAGATTGTATGAGAGGACGCGGAACCCAGAAGAAAACTAATCCTACAGGTGGCAAGGGCAAAGGAAGGGGAGGAAGAAAGACTTTTATTGACGAGAATGTATCAAAGGCTGAATCATCACAGAGATTAAGTTCTCAAAGACCAAAACTTCAGCACTCCCCTCAATCAGATTACAAAATAGAGGAAGTTGTGGGCCCTGAAAACATAGAGGAGCCGGTGATTAAAGGACCAGCAATCAGTGCTGGAGAGTCAGAAGAAAGTGCTAGCAAATCAGCAGAGCACGTTGAGGAAATAATAGAGAGTGTTGGACGACCAGTGGAAAACATTGAGGAGCCAGTAGAAGATCTTCACGATCGATCAAGTGCAGTAGGAGAACAACCAATGGAAAGAAACAACGAAGACTTCTTTGGTGGAGGACGTGTAGATCCTAAAGGAGAAGAAAAGGATGAAAATTCTCTCTCTACCTTGGGATTTCCTATCAGTGATCTCCCTAGAGGAACAACTCCTATGAAGAACATTCCATTGTCGGCTTTACCTAACTTCCATGGTTTATCCTCTGAAGATCCGGATGAATTTCTTTTTGAATTTGATATATTATGCAGAAGTTATGATTATGTTACTAATGCTCAAAAGTTGAAACTGTTTCCAACAACATTAAAAGGAAATGCTTTAAGATGGTTCATGAGTCTTGGGAGTCAGGTAATCACAACATGGGAATAGATGAAACAGAAATTTCTGGTTAAATATCAAGACTACTGTCGGACGAGAGAAAATAAGGACAAACTATTCAATATGGCACAAAAGCCGGACGAGAATCTGGAGGACTACGTAGAAAGGCTGCAGTATAATATACAGAGATCTGATCATCCGAATATAAGTAAGGAAATTCGCAAAACAATATTACTTAGAGGATTAAGGGATGATTGTTTAGACATGTTAAACATGCTTGGCAAGGGAGATATATCTAAAGAATCATATGATGAGATTGTTGAACTTTGTAAAAGGTGTTCAAGGGGAGCTGCAAAGAACAGAGTAAGTAATAGAGATCCCACCTATTCAAGAGTGCAGAAATCAGCCAGTGGGGGAGCAACAAGAGCTGAAATAGGTAATTTACTTGAAGAATTTAAAATTGAGATGTTAAGTTCTTTTGCTTCACAAATTGACACTTTGCAGGTTAAGAAGAAGCAGGCTGAAGCAGAAGAAAATCTGGCTATCTTTTGCCCGAAGTGCAGAGACAAACATCCACTAAGGGAGTGCCCATTGGACAAAATACCAATCTGCACCCTTTGTGAGAAAGATCATGAAACACAACAATGCCCATCTCTACCAGGAATAAAGGCAGCATTGCAGCCAACGGAAGAAGAAGCTGAAGCAGTTTACTTGCTAACTCAAAGAAGACAATGGCAACCAAAAGGACAAGGTATGAATTCTAGTATGCCATTTAATCGTTGGAATAATTATTCTGCTTTCAGTCAAACAAATTACCCTCTCTTTAATCAAATGCAATACCCACCCTTTAATCAAATGAATTTCCCACCCATGCAACAATCAAACCCTCCCTTTGTTGATCTTGAAATGTGGACTCCTTGGCCCCCACGGCAGCCATCTTCTTTTAACCCTTGGAATTCAAATTGGAGAAGCCAACAACTCCCGTATCCAAATCAATTTCCTCAATTTCAACAACCACTTCCTCTGCCATCAAATGCTATGCCAAATAACCAAATGAGACCCCAGCTACCTGTGCAACCAAATCCTAACCCCAATAATAAAGTTGTGCAAGTCATTGATATTCAGAATCAGTCTATATTTCCTACTATGCAATGTAATGATATTCATTTGAGATCCGAGAAAATAGTAGAGCCTATTATTGATGACATAACCTCTTCTGATTCTGATAAAGAGAAAACTGAGAAACATAAGAAAGCACAACCACCCTCTAACAAGGGTATTGAAATAACATAACCACCATTCCCCAAGTGTTTAGTTTTAACTAGAACACCTGAAACACCTGCTTTTAATCTTTTAGGGGAATTGCAAAACTTGTATGTTAAAATTCCACTTTTACAGGCACTGAGAGATGTACCAATTTATGCCAGAACCATAAGGGATATTTGTGTTAATAAACCTGGTAGGAAAACTAAAGATCCCCTTACAGTACATGTGATGGGTGATTTATCTGCATTAATGTCCGGAAAAACCCCTCCTGTGAAATATGGTGACCCCGACCATCCTACCGTGACAGTTCAAATTGGTAAAACAATGATTCCTCAAGTTCTGGTAGATTTAGGTGCTGCAATAAACATAATGACTCTTGAAACTTCACAGTTGTTACAGCTGAATAACATAATCAAAGATACACCTACCATTCTAGAGTTGGCTGACCGTTCTACAATTAAACCAGAAGGAGTTGTTGAAGATCTACTTATCTCAGTTGAATCCTGGAATTACCCAGCTGATTTTGTTGTATTGCAAACTAAAACAAAGCTGGGGGGACATCCTTTAATTCTGGGGAGGCCATGGCTGGCCACAGCTGATGCCTTTATCAGTTGCAGATCTGGTTCAATGAAAATTTCTAATGGTTATGAAACCAAACAACTTACTCTTTATCCTCATGCTACACCCATAATTAATAATGAAGATTCTATGTGGATGGATTATGATGATAATGCTATTCAACCCATTCTAACTATTGGACAAGCCTTAACTCTTAAAGACAATACAGAGGATGAAATAATTAATAATTTTATTTGTGAACCTTCCTCTGTAATTGTTGAAACACACAATCAATTGACTGCAATTTTTGAAACAGATACCCAAGAAAAGATTGAATCTGAAGACTTATCTCAGACATTAACCACCATCTCATCTAAAAGCATAACAGTTGAAATTGAACCTGGCAAGACATTAAACATAAATCCCGATCTAACAGTTGCTGAAACACAGCAGTTAATGAAGTTATTACGTGAAAATAAGGAAGCATTTGCATGGGATTACACGGATATGAAAGGAATCTCTTCTGAACTATGTACTCACCGAATTTACATTAAAGAAGGATGCCGACCAGTCTGTCAACCCCAAAGACGAATGAACCCTAATTTACGGGAAATTGTTAAAGAAGAACTTCAGAAATTGCTTAATGCAGGATTTATATACCCCATATCTGACAGTGAATGGGTTTCCCCATTGGTAATTGTCCCCAAGAAAAACGGGAAATGGAGAGTATGTGTTGATTACAGAGCCTTAAACAAAGCTACTCAAAAGGATCACTTTCCTTTACCTTTCATTGATCAGGTGTTGGATAGTCTGTCAGGGAAGAAATTATTTTCTTTTCTAGATGGATTCAGTGGGTATAACCAAATTAGAATTTCACCCCAAGACCAAGACAAGACCACTTTCACTAGCCCTTGGGGAACTTTTTCTTATAGAGTTCTTCCATTTGGGCTATGTAATGCACCAACAACTTTTCAGAGGGTTGTTATAGGAATCTTTTCTGATATGCTGAATGACTCTATGGAAATATTTATGGATGATTTTACTCCTTATGGTGTGTCTTTTGAAGATGCATTACAAAATCTTGAGAAGGTACTTAAACGTTGTATACAAGCTCACCTCTCCTTAAGTACTGAAAAATGTCATATGATGATGAGTGAAGGAGTAGTGCTTGGACATTTTATTTCATCTCAAGGCATTCAGGTAGACCCATCCAAAATACAGGTCATTCAGAATCTTCCTGTTCCTAAAACACAAACTGATGTGAGAAGTTTTCTAGGACATGTTGGATACTACAAAAGATTTATTAAAGATTTTTCTAAGATAGCTTCTCCATTATTTGTGTTGCTTATGAAAAATGCTGAATTTAAGTGGACTAATCCTTGTCAGAAAGCCTTTGTAGAACTCAAGCATCAGTTATCTATTGCTCCTATTTTGAGGGGACCTGATTGGGCCCTCCCTTTTCATATATCTTTTGATGCTTCAGACACTGCAATTGGAGTTGTCTTGGGACAAGAGGAGAATCATCTTCCTTATGCTATCTACTTTATCAGTAAGAACATGACCCCTGCTGAGCTTAATTATACAGTTACTGAAAAAGAGTTTCTTGCAGTAATTTATGCCATTAATAAATTTCGACATTATATCACTGGTTATTCTACTTTTGTCCACACTGATCACTCGGCTATTAACTATTTAATGAAAAAATCTGTCACAAATGCTAGAGTTACCAGATGGCTATTATTACTGCAGGAGTTTGATATCACAATTGTAGATCGGCCTGGTAAAGAAAATGTGGTGGTTGATTTCCTTTCACGGTTAAAAACTGATAATAATATTCCAGTAGATGATTCTTTTCCTGATGAGTATTTATTTGCAGTTTCTGCTCACTCTCCGTGGTATGCAGATATTGCCAATTATTTGGTTGCAGGAAAATTACCATCACACCTATCATACAGAGAAAGGAGAAGAATTGTTCAACAAAGTGCCAGGTATAGTTGGATAAGTGGGTGTCTTTTCTACACAGGGCTTGATCAGGAAATCCGAAGATGCATTAGGGAAGATGAAGTGTATGACATACTAAAAGCTTGTCATGATGGCCCTTGTGGAGGGCATTTTGCTGATAAAAGAACAGCACACAAAATTTTGAGGATGGGTTACTATTGGCCCTCATTATTTAAGGATGCAAACAAATATGTGAGGGCTTGTGACAGCTGCCAGAGAATGGGTCAACCCAATCATAGAGATCAAATGCCATTAAACCCCTAGGTAGTTTTTGAACCATTTGAAAGATGGGCCTTGGATTTCATAGGACCCATTAATCCTCCATCCAATCAAAGAACTTATATATTAGTCTCTACAGACTATATGACTAAATGGGTGGAGGCCAAAGCACTTATTAAAGCCAATGAAGAGGCTGTCCTAGCTTTCTTATTTGAAGAAATCTTCACTATATTTGGAATTCCTAGAGAGCTAGTTACAGATGGAGGACCTCCATTCAATTCTCATGGTTTTAAGTCTACCCTTCAGAAATATCATATTCATCATAGAATGACTACACCATACCACCCCCAGGCCAATGGGAAGGTGGAAAGCACAAATAAAGTATTAGAAGCCATTCTAACTAAAACAGTGAAGGACAACCGGAAGGATTGGTCTCAAAGGCTCCCTGAAGCACTATGGGCTTACAGAACTACTTGGAGAAACACTACAGGTTTTTCTCCCTATGAATTGGTTTATGGTAAAAATGTTGTTTTTCCTGTGGAATTTTAAATTAAAACTCTAAGAACTGCTTTAGCTGTTAATCTTGATTTGACTGATGTGCAGACAGCTAGGTTGCAGCAGCTTCTTGAATTGGATGAAAAGAGATTAGATGTCATTCACCAAACAACCATGATTCAACAACAAAGAATGAAGTGGCATGATAAAATTATCAAACACAAGCAGTTCCAAAAAGGCAATTGGGCCTTATTGTATGACTCTCGGTTTGAAAATTTTCAGGGTAAGCTACGTACACGATGGCTTGGACCATATGAAGTAGATGTTGTTTTTCCTAATGGAACAGTAAGACTTCTAACAATTGATGATTCTAAAACACCTCTACTAGTCAATGGTCATAGGCTTCGTTTGTACCAGCGCCCTGTTTCTAAAGAGGATTTCAAGACTGCTTGCATGACTGATACACATTATCTTTTTCTAGGGGAGTCTTCTGCTCCTCACATCATTTAATTTTCTGCACTGTATTTCTAGTATTAGATTAGATTTAAAACTAATAATCCCTGTCAAAGGTTGGCATGTTACAATTGAAATTTTATGATTCTGGAAAAACTCATTAAGGAGGACGAGATTCATCACAAGAAGATACGAGCTTCAATCACGAAGCTTGTTCCCTTCATTTTAACCCATTTCCTAGCAATATCCCTTTTACCCCATTTCTACATTTTTTCCTTTTTTCCATTTTCCCACTTCTACCATTCTCGAAATATCATCCTTCGGCCTAGTATTTCTAGTTCCTTACGCAGAGTATCCCTTAGCAAATACTTCCCCCGCTTGTCTTAAACCCAGGTATTATATCCCATTTTTACGATTTTCCCTTCTTTGAAACACAGTTTAATGGCTCATATATTCATTTTTCCATTAACGAAACACCACTTTCGACAACCTGTCATTCAAATTTTTCATTATTAAAACATAACACTTTTTTTGTTATACAAGCTTTTGAGTTCTCCACTTTTGTTAAGATCCCTTGGGTGAATATTATTCGGTATTGAAATGAGATCTGATATGCTCCTATTCTACATTCCCGAGAGAAATCTCTGATTCTTCCATTAATATCAAGCCATTATGAAGCACTCTATACTTGAATTATAAAGACAAAGGTAAAAATATAAGGTATGTGGTTTTTTTATGTAATGCGGTTAAATAATATTTTAAAGAGAGGATCTTGTTCATAATGATTACAATCTCCGCACATAAACATCATTTCACCTACGTAAGAGGAGAATTTAGAAAATTGAATCATCATTTCAAACCATCCAATCTCGTCACTCTTCATATCCATTATTTCCGCTTAGTCATTGAGACTCCATATCCTCTGTTTTGACAATTAGCTTGACCATTTTGTGTTTACACGTTCTCTGTATACTCTGCATGTGACTCAAGCTAGTAGCTATGGGGAGGTTCGGCTATGAGACATGAGCACAGTTCGATAACTCTTCTTGAATTGTTCCGGGAGCCTACCAAATTTTTTCGGCTAGAGCGGGATGGACAACATACTTCGAAAGGTTAGGAGAATTTGATCCTTAGCAATTTTTAGAGTTTGCGCAGAATTTTCAGAAGACTACTCGGTGGTTCAAGGGAGTCAAGATTTCGGTCACGGAGGAAGATATAGCCTTTAGTATCGAGTTTAGGTTGCGTGCTCGGCCAGTTCTGAGGCGGAAACGAGTCCGTACAAATGCGCGGCAAGACTTTCTTCTTCCGGAGGAACGAATTGAACATAAAGGCCGCGGTATAAGTCGCATTCATTACCTCGACCATGGCCAACGATGTTGAATTCATCAAGCACTATTTTGACATGCGAAGGGCATTTACCGAGGTAGTCTATCATACCGACTTAGTTTTAATGAATCATTTGCGGCATGGTCGATTAGTTAATATTCCCTATTATACGCTTGGTTGTATCAAAAACATGTCACATTATTGTAGGCAGGTAATTCCTATTATTATCCCTTACCCATCATAAACATGTCAATTATTAATTAAGGAGAGGTTTTGCTGACAAAATCCCCCTCTGAATAATCCACTCCTCATTCCCCGGCAATGGAAATTCCCCAACAAGTGGAAGTTCCAAAACTCCCGAGAGTTCTTATGAAAGGCAACTGGATGAGCCTCTGACCCCCGGTGATTCCACATCCTCGGAACCGGTTGGCTACCCCCAGTTCATACTTAGTAGAGTCACCCCTTCCCACTTGTTCATATCTCTAACGATGACTCTCAAACACCCCCATCTCCCCCTACTCATAAAAGAAAGAGACGAACTGAGTCCTACGTCTCCAAAACGAAAAACAAGGGCCCTTGAGTTTTCACTTCTTGGGAAATCCACCCCTAGAAAAGAATCTTCTCCTACGAAAAGGAAAGTCTCTTGGCTTCTCTACTTTCCTACCTAGGAGGAAAATGAAAACAACTATTGAAGCCCGAAGTCACTCCCATTTCCCACGACCTGCGACTATCTGTTAAAACTTCAATCCTCATCACATTCCAAATTCCCCAACCATTACCGAAATCGTCTGTGCTTTGCTCCACAAGAACAGTTTCAAGGGTAGATGACATCGTTACTACTCAAACGGTAAGCGCTCCCACGAGAACCGGTTAACACCGAACGATGGCTCTGAAAACGGCTCTTTGTGGTACAAAAATCACCTGGCATGATAATACAAGGGAAACCGGTAGCTACAACACGAGAACCGGCCCCAAACATGGACAAACCAGACAACTCCGTGAGAATCAACGGCCACCACGGGGTTCACACAACATGGCCTTTATTGGAGGAAAATGAGTTTTGAAGTCGAGCTAGAGGCCTATGAAGGAATTGATCATGGCAGAAGCCTTTGATAGAAAATTGAATCTCTACATGTTGGCACACACGACATCAAGCCTGAAAACAAGGATCCATGCAGAATACATGTGCCATGAGTGTGGTAACATTTACAGCAGGCAGGGATACAAAATAGTCAAAATTCGGTACCTAAGGCATCTACATCAAATTCTTGATTAAAGAAGAACGCCCTCTTGTCACAAGGGCAGTGGGGCCCTCCAAGATTCTGGAAAAAGAAACCAAACCACGGAATGTCCTTCCCTGTGTTAGTCGACTCGACTACTGGAACGATGCCCCAACCCGGGGTACTTGTAATGCGGGACACAGAGCCTTTACACCATGGAAACAATTAGAAACCAATGAATATTTGGAAGAAACGGTATGCTTTGGATCAAGATAAAATATTGCGGCGGCATAAGTTGGCTTGGCGAATCGGATGGCAATAACATGCAGGATATTTGAAACGAGACACTGTGACTCCAAGGATTCTAGAAAGAAATCAAAGAATTAAAAGAGAAAGCTGGTTTTTGATGTTTTCATTAAGTGCAAAATTGTTGGCCACCCTAAACCTCCTTGAATTATTCTCTCTTACTCTCTGAACGTCTTTTATTTTCAATTGAAGGCAATTAAGGATGGCGGACCTCATGAATTGCTTACGTGAAACTAATTTGTTAAAACTTTTGCGAGGCCCACAGAAAGTGACCAACATTTGTTACATGTGAACTTTACTCTGCATAATGAGGCCATGCACGAGAATAGAAAAGGTCAATCTCACTCCAATTGTAGGTGATGTACACATTAAGACATTTTGTTTCATTTCTTGCCGGTCGAGATCACATGGCAAGCTGCTTTTATTGCAAGTAGGCATAATGAGGAGAATCGTCTCCTTTGGATTGAGCCCAGGAACCTTCAAATCCGGCCATGTTTGTAGCGAGAATATCAGGTTCTTGCAGGCTTCGAGGGAATGCACTGCTTCCCCTTCACAACAGCGCAACTCCAACACTTCTAAAGTGTCTACGGATAATCGAGTGAAGGAAAACTACTTTGCATTGAATGCCAACACTATGTTCGCTTAGCGATCATGTAAGGAAAGACAAGAATATCACCCTTTTAGCCACGATAATCTTGTTTGCACTATCCGAGTACCAATTACATGGATGCATTCGGCATTGTGGAAGCGATTGGTTATCATTTTCATTTTCCAATCCTATGGATGCGGAAACAGAGAAAAATACCGGTCTCACTACCGATTGGCTAACGGGGACAAAGGCTATAGCATGGCGGCAATTGCGGAACAATCGAGGATTTAGAGCTTCGATAGAATCCACCTTCTCCGATTCTTGTGAGCAACTTGCATGCATAGGTGGGTACTCGGGCACACGACTGCGACTGGAGTTGCACAGAGGACATGCAACCCTTTCGGTACAGGGGGATGTTAGGACCTCACGATGTACATTTTACCATACATTTTGACACCACCTTACCCTTTATAACTATATTTAAAAAGGGTTCCATCATCATTTTTGTTCACTTTATCCAAGGTATATGAAATCCTCCTCTTTACTATATTTAAGTTGTTTACATATAATTCCATATTACTCTTATATTTCATCATTAATCGAGTAGATTGTTGCTAACATAGAGGTCTAAACGATCGCGAGATAATTTATGTGTTGTGTTACTGAAACAATCGGCTGAATCTTAGCATGATCGACTCCTTCTTTAAACGGTCGGCGGGAACGCAGTTACGTCACATTGCATGATTTGCGATTAGAAGGAAATATTTTGAACCGATGGCAACAAGATGAAGATAAGCAAGGAGTGGTTACATGGATTATTACGAAGCCCGGTACTTTTTGTATGCATACGTTGTAACAATATCTTTACATGGAAGAATAGAATAGCCACATTTTAAGAAGCACGATTTTGATAAAGACTAGATTTACTCTTGATGTCTTGTAATAGATGTCTCCTCTTCTAAAAGGAGAGACATCATCGTGGGAGTGGCTACGGAGAACGTTGTTTCCAGAGAGCTGGAAAGGAGCTGAACTCCATTGTAATGTATCATTCCTTTTTGACAGATGAATAAAGGTTCCTTTTGAGCGCTTCAATTTAATTCTTTCCCTGGGGAATTTTGTGAGAAGGAAAGGGCCTGCCTTCATCACAAGATTCACCCGACTGTTCCTATAGTTTGTTAAGTTTTCTTATGATATTCGCACCTTAATTTAATTTTGTTTGCTGAAACACCAGTTGCATAGTTCTGTAGTTTATTAAGCATTCTGTTTCCTTTGACGCTGCTTGAGTTTGGTACATTCATTCTTAAAAGAGCCAAGAGATATTTTTTTGTTATTTGTTTGAATGTATGATTGATGTTGGGAAGCAGGTGCTGAAGATTCCTGTGCAAAGGAATAGGGTCCTGTTCCCATTGATTGACTTTCTTTTCCCTGCAGTGTGATTAGAAACAAGGGACAGGTGTTGAAGGTTCCTGTTCATGGGAATAGGGTCCTGTTCTCTTGAGTTTATCTTTTCTATAGTGTGATTAGTGTCAGGCAGCAGGTGCTGAAGTTCCTATTTGAAGGAATAGGGTCCTGCTCCCTGTTATGGTTGATTGGTTTCCTTTCCTGCAGAGTAATTTCTTTTCATTAGGATTCTTGAAAGACTGCAATAGAGGAATTGCTTCTACTATAACATAAATAGACTTCAGCTTTGTTAAAACAGGGTGTGAATAATTAGATTTGTATGATTAATAATTGTGTGATTTTTACTACAACATTATTTTTGCTTTTGGAATTGAGCATATCCAGTGCGTGGTTGTCTTTGGAATAAACAGACCTTCTCGGGTTGACAATTTATGTGGAGCTTGAATTGTTAAAACAATTAAAGCGACCAACAGCCAGTTCAGGGGATCCGAGTTGTTTCCAAACCGAAGCAGACATTACGTAGGTAGATGCCCCCTCATCAATAATACACCGAGCAACATTGGCGTTTCGGATTTTGACTGGGATTTGGAAAGCAACTGAAGGAGGAAGAGGGGGATGGTCTGACTGACGGGCGTCGAAAACAATCAATTGGTCATCAGCAGGATCTACAGTGCCCATGGCAGATAGTAGAGCCCTCTTTTGAGAAGGACACGACTAGAGGAGTTTCAGTGTTGAAATGGCAGCAGGAGATTGGACCAGATCATCTACTATGCTGTAAGAATGGGCAGCCCAACCAGAGGCAGCATTTCGGCGTAATGGTCCCTTAGGAGGCTTGGGATGAACCTAGGCTTTGGGCAGAGGGAGTTGTAAGGGACCATTGGGTGTCGATAGAGGCTCTGTAGGACCTGACGATGGAGACTCAGAGACAGATGGAACAGGAGGTGTGGAATACTGACGGGACCGAGTTTGAAGGTTGAGGTCGAGAGTGAGAGGTGGTTCAGAAGCCATCATGAGAATCTGGTAATCAGAGGAACCAGAAGCGGAAGGTTGAGTGGTTACCGGGGCGTGAGGTGGTTGAGTGGCCACGAATCCTTGTTGCGGGAAAGGATCGGTAAACACAAAAAGTTGAGAAGTAACGGGGGTGGGAGGGGTAGTAGGGGAGTATTTTTGTCCCCGTACGGTGGCCTGAGAATCCCAAAGTTGCCACATTTGTGGTAATAAGGGACAATCATGAGTGTAGTGACCATAAACACCGCAACACGAACAGGGCTTATTGGTGCGAAGTGGCCTGTCCGGCTTGGGCTGAGAGCCCTGTGGCTGGTTGGCAGTGGTAGAGTCGATGTTGGAAGGATGGGGTCCATGATTACCAAAAGCGGATTGATTGCCTCTTCTCCTTCTTTGAGAAGGAGGAAAATTAGGTGCCCCCTGATGTGCAAAGACTTGCCCTGGAGGGGGTAGTAAGTGTGGTTGTGGGGGTGGAGAAGGCAAGGGAGTGGGAGGTAAAAATGTTGGAGGAGCTGGGACACCAGGTTATGGATATGGATAAGGAGTAGGGTGGGTAGCAGTAAGGTAAGCAGGGGGGTGGGCAAAAGGAGGTGGCATGCCGTAGCTTGAATACATGCTGCATGGAGAGGAAAAAATGCCGGAGGGGCTGGTCCCTAGAGGAAAACCATGGCCCAGAGGAGGTTGGGCAGAGGTATGTAACAGGGCTCCAACGATACCGTCGGCAGAATGAGGTGCCCGCGAGGCATTAGGGCCACCGTGTTTGGGAAGGTCAGGAAGGACGGTATAAACATAACCAGATTGGGGGTAGATAAGGTCATACTTCAAGGCGATTTGGAGGGCGGCTTCTTCGGTTTGGGGAAAATTGGATGCGACATATTTGCCAATGGGAGGTAAGAGAGAGTGGAGGAACTAGTCCATGTAAACCTGATCTTCAAAGGGGGGAGCTCGACATAAGCTTCTTCTACGCCGCCATTCCTGGACATGAGCGGAAAAGCGGGTTGAGGAGGATTGACGGAAGGAGGTGAAAAGCTCGGTACCAGTGTCGTATCGGAGAGGGCGCTGGAAATAAGATAAAAAGGCTTGGTAAATGGTCGCAAAAGTGGTATGGGAGGAGGTGGCCTATTCAACATACCATTTAGAAGCTTCGCCTGTAAGCGTGCGTTGAAACAATCGAAGACGAATAGAGTCTTCAGTAATGGAATTGGAGGAACACCACATATGGAAGGATCGGATATGGTTGGAGGGATCCTCACTAGCAAGGCCTTTGAACTTGGGAATGTCGGAGGGGAGCTTGGTTGGCATAGTAGGCCAACTAACATCGTGGCGGATAGGATCATTAATCAGCTGATTGAAGTCAGGGAGACTAAGGCCGGCCATATAAGGGAGTAATGGGGCAATCGAGGTAGGTCCCGAGGTGGTTCCACTGGAAACAGACCCAACAATAGTACTGGGGTTACTGTTGGTGGTAGGCCCTGAAGTAGACATGGTGAAAGTGACAAGGGGAGAACCAGGAGGGGGAGAACCCGAACAATCAGAGGAAGAGTCGGAGTGCGGACTCGGGGAAAGACTTACTCGATGACGACGGGAAGGAGGAAGTCGACTAAGCAGAAACTGAGGAGGAAGGCCAAGAAGTCTCCAGGAGAGGCGCCTTGGGGGCGCAATGATGACGGGAAGAAGAAAACCGACAAGGGCAGGGAGGGAAAAAATCAAGTGAGGTCAAGGGCAGAAATGTGCAGTGACAATTGATTTTAAAGTCTTTTCCAGGCGGTGTTAACCAAGTGCATCTTCACTTAGGGTCAGTGTGTGGCGTGCGTTAATTTTAATTGTTTAAACCCAGACGTTTTGAGAGTAAAATAAAGAGTGTGATGCGTAACGGAAAAGAAATATGCAGTAAATAAGACTAAAAGAATAGAAAATTAACAACTAAAATGCAGCAATATAACCCAAGAAGGCGGGTCTCTCAAAAATAGTCTATAAGAGGGAAAAAACTAGGCAAAGCACGCTAAAAAGAGGCCAATAGATCGAAGGTCCGGAGGGACTGGGATCTAAAGGGTAAATCTACTGAAAAGTGGTGCAGAGAACAACAAATAAGCAGAGGCAAGGTTGTTGCTAAAAAGGAGGAGATCAGCTAAAAGTAGAAGAGACAAGGCAGTGGCCTTAGAAATGAACCCAAACAAAACGATATGAGGTGGTTTTGAGAGGGAGAAGAGCTGATCTAAAGGGATCTGAAAAGGAGGTATCAGATTGGAGAAAAAGAGGGTTGAAACTCTGGAAATTCAGACTTCTGAAACAGTAAAGACTCGTCCACAAAAAGTGGAGGGTACTAGAGCCCTAAGAGGCAAGATTCCATCTTAGTTGAGTGAAGCAAATCAGAAACAGGTCCAAATGGGCAGAGACAGAGGCTGGAAAACCCTGACAGAAGCTTCAGACAAACCCAGAAAAAGTGCTGAAAAATTTTCAGAAATTTTGGAGGTCGCAAGTTCTGACCTGTTTTCAGTCCAGGTCGCAGGTTTGGGGCAAAAAAGTGCGTCATGAGGCTCAGGTCGCACTTTTTGGGCCAATAAGTGCAACCTGCAGATCCGGCTCTCTCGGCAGCAGAGTTCAGAAAAATTTGTCGTCTCAGATGCGGTTGATGTCTGTCACCTGCGCAATAAGGCCAGAAACACACGGAAGTTTAAAAATTTGACTGTTTGAGGGTTTTAGGGGTGAAAATCACCATAAAAATAGGAAAAGAAAAAAATGGAAGAGAAACCCTAGGGTCTGAAACAGTTGGATATGCAGGAATAGATAAAAGGACAGCGGTCGCAAAAGAAAACTCGTGTGGAGTCGCCAATGTTTAGTATGATTCTTTCGTCATAAAAGATCACTTTAGCTACGCATAAAAAATAGCCCTAACATCGATTATGGCTGCAAAATATCTTTAATTTTGCTGCACAAATTCAGATCTAAGCACAAAAGACATTAAGCAGATAAAATATAACATGGCTCCATAAATCCAATGGACAAGACAAGAAGAATGTATTTAAAATAATTTTGTATTATATTAAAGAATGGGGCACCTAAGAGGAAAACAAGAAAGGTGTCTTCCGGTTCTCCTCAGTGGGATGGGTTCTTGAAAGTCCTCAGTGTTTCAGATCTAACATTTCTCTCTCTTATGGGTGTAGAAAAACAAACATAGAACTCAATGGGAGTTCACAAAACAAAATGGAAAATGGTAACCAAGAGTAGATCGAGAGTGATCTAATGCAATGAAGGTGACTAATGAATGGGGAAAACCCCCTATTTATAACAAAATATTGGGGCGGTCTAGAACTCGGTGCATGAATAAAATATTATTAATCGAATTCTAGAAGCACCTTTTAGGAATATTTTATTATATTTGTTGGAGGGAAAAGGGTTATTGACTTGGGTCAATTCCTTTATTTATAAATAATAAATAAATAAATGGTTTATTTATCATCTTAGGGAAGTGATGGGAATATAATTAAATAAATAATGGTTTATTTAATTATTTATGGATGATTTAGTCAAATTTAACTAAGAATATTATTTAAATAATGATCTAAATAACTTATTCTAGGGGAATAATTAAATAAATAAGGATTTATTTAATTAAGTTCCTTATTTTGGGTTAAATATGACCAACAAATATAAACAAATAAGTTATTTTATGTGGTGAAAGCAATTTTACTTAGGGTAAAATTGGTCTTACATGGTGTACTTGGGTTCATCTAATAATAACAGATTATATGACCAAAAATTGGTGTAAAACTTGCTAGTACAACAAAGCATGCATCCTCTTATGAACCTAGCTACCTACTCTTGCATCTTGGGCCAATACACATACCTCTACAAGTTAGCCACGGTCTTCCCTACACCAAAGTACCCTCAAACCTTATAGGTGAGCCTCTTTGATGAGTTGTAATCTCTCACCTATAGGAACACATAACTTATCCAATGTGTAGAGTAACTCATCCTAGATATGGTAGTCAACGGTGTTGTCGCCATCGTGTACATGACTCTAAATCTGTAACTGCTGATACATGTTGTCTAGGTAAATCCACTCTGCAGATAGAGACGATCCCTCTAGCCCTAGGGTGGGTCTAGCAACTACGAGAACATACTAACATCTACCTTCCTAGATTGTAAATGAAATTCAGAGCAAGGAAGATGACCTACCTCATTCTGATGCTATGTTGTCATCTTTCGTCGAAGCTTCTTGATCTGTCACTCTTCTCAAGCTCGACACACGCTGCTACCAACGTTCAATTACCTGTACAGACAGTCAAGACACCGCGACAAGTGTAAAACCATGAAAAACATAAAACAATTACAACCTATCTAACTGATCAAGGAATGCTATAAATCTCATTATAAATGTAAACAAGAGTGGAAGATAAACATCAGATGCATTTTATTATGATAAATACAAGGGGAGTTTACAACCAAGCCTTGATGTTGAGGCTTTCCTTCGGCAGGTCCATATCTAAGCACGTTTGCAACACCCTTACACACAAAGGTCCAAGATCTCACTATGTTCCCAACACACACAAACAATCACCCTCTGCACTATTCTCCCGAAGCTATGATTGCTTCTTCTTTCTATGCTAAATTTTCGGCTATCTGTTCAACTAGCACATCAATGGAAGATGGCTATATTTATAGAGAAGAGGAGGAGGTTGGGATCCCTACAAACGTGGGAAAGAGTCCTATCCTTTAGGAGAGTTCCAAGGGAGGTGGAAACTTCTAACTAAAGGAGGGATTCCATGGTTGTTTCAGTTCAACCACTCCCAATGACTCATCCTCGAGGTGGTTCGAATAGAACCTCTGCCTCTATTTTTCAAAAACATTCCATAAACAGCTTGGCACGGGTGATTAACTGGGACAGAGAGCCAACTGGCATGGGCTCAGTGTTAATTTTCCAGCTCGGCGCAGGAGTGTAACTGGCTACTCGCGCCAAGGAAAAAATAGGTGTTTTTAGTGGTCTGCTCAGGAAATGGTCAACAGAAGGAATGTTGTCCTCATGGAAAGGGATGCAATGATGGTATTTTCAAGGCATGACACTGCTTATTGATCACAGAAATGACCCTCCAATGGGCGAGATAGGGATTTCAGGGACAGTGACAAAATGTTGTGTAACAAATGCCCCCTAAAGTATGAAGTCCAAACATGAGTGAGGGGTGAAATTCTTTACAAGTACGTGCAAGGAACTAGACATTGTTGTTGGGAGACCTGCAAATCATGCATAGATACATATACATAATTGAAATATCTGTTGAAAATACATGAATCCATGGTATAGGCGCAACTATCCATCAAGAAGAGGATCATGTGAATGGATCCTCGGCATGGACGCAGCCATCCAAATGAAGGGATCATATGAAATAGATCCACGGCATGGGCACAGCCATCCATATAGAGAGGATCAAAACGAGAGGACCCACGGTATGGTCACAGCCATTTGTCTAAAGAATCATGTATATAATCATGAATGACTCATCACTCCTCGCAACCTGGACTTTTGTGATCGAAGCCTAGGGTCTTTTGCTCCAACACCACCCGATCAAAGTACAAATTCCAACATGTGAATAGACGTGTTGAAGTCAAACATGCTAGAAAATCACTTGATTACCGACCAATGATGTGAACCATTAACAAGTGCAAGAGAAACCACCAATAATGACAATGGCTCTCAAGGTACAACTAGTACAATCCACGTAATGTGAACAGTGAGATGAAGTCAAACACCAGTGAAATCACCCGATCGAAGGCCGATGATGTGAACCTGTCGTCAGATGTGAAGAAATTTCCATTAGAGCATGCAAGCTCTAAGGTACCAGAAAGGAGTCTTTATATCAATTTCTCGGATAATGAGCTGAAGTTGACAGGAAGCGATCTGTCGAAGGAGGGTCATAATGAATCCCACATCATCAACACGAAACAGAGAAGGTAATATGAGTGTGAATCAAGACTAAAACAGAGGATCAAGTAATGTACAAACTGCAGAAGGATTTGCTCTTGATCATATCAGTGACATGACTCTGGAATTTGGCATCATTTGACTCAAATAGGATCAGAGGTCATGTTGACAAGATTTTTAATCGAATGAGAGACAAACGAATTTCTCAAACCCATGGAGGAAAAGTGACAGAATGAAGATATCCCAACCCGACATGAACTGCAGACAAGTGTCATGTTCAAGAGTGACATACTGCCGACACAACTGATGAATAACTTCCATTTTCCCCCACCATTTCTGGTGAGTACCTCTTTGTTTTTACACAAGCTTGAAGAGGATACCATATGCTTTTCATATAAGTTTGTCTTTCAGAAAAATCCATCCTAGTACATTTTACGAGCCCTAGGAAGGAGGAACTTGGTTAACTTCATGGTAATGATTTCTGATGTCATCAGGGTTTAACAAGTCTGACAAAGGAAGAACTCGACATCTTTTCATGTTTAGAGAGTTTGAAAAGAATGTAGAAAAGAAAAATATAGTAGTCCATTTTCGTAGGTAGTCTCACAGGTCCGAAAAGGTAGAAAACTGTCTGCGAGAACATCTTAGTCACGATAGGCTAAGGTATTAATTTTTCATAAATAGCCTATCCTAGCCCGAAAAATGGGTAAACGTATACTGGGTAGATATCGTTTTGCAGCCATTTAACGAGTTTAAAATGACAAGAGTCTCGGTAATCTTTTAAATTTTCGAGAGTCGGAAAAGAGCTGAAAGATGACTCCTCCTGGAGGAACGAGTGGTGTTAAGGGTAGCTACTGGTTCCGGTAATAGTGGAACTGCTCAGAACAGGTAAAGGTCAAGAGGTTGGCTAACAAGACCACTCATTGCAGTGGTTCCTCAGGAATGGGTAAAACAACCAAGTGAAGGTGTATGATCAGCCAAGAAAACAGTGATGATGGAATGAAAAAACCAAGGCTCAGCTAGAAAAATAGGCTGATAAAATGGTAATCATGAGAGGTAAAATGGGAATGGTTTCATTTTTACAAAAGCTTGAAATCTAGAAACTCTGCTTGAAACTAGTTTCATTTTTACACAAGCTTGAAACGGAAACAAACTATGCTTGAAATGATTTGCATGCCCCCAGCATGGTGACTCAATTTGAGGTACATGCCCCCCAAGCTTTGGTCCATGCACCTGAGTAAACAGATGGATGGAGTGAAGGTTCAGCTACGAGATCAAGAGAAATACTTGACTGGGATTTTACGAGATTTGGTCAAAGACTCGAATTGAACAGGAAAGTGTTTCATTTTTTAACTAGGTTGACACATTAAAAGAACTATCCTCATAAGCTAATTCATTTTTTAACGAGGTTGATACAGAAGACGAACTATCCTCGGATGACCTTGTTTCATTTTTAAAGGAGCTTGACACAAGAAAATGAACTATGCTCTGACGACCTCATCATGTCGAATAAGAATTCAGGGATTTAAAGAGGTTCACAACATCTTGGAAATAAGGACCCAATGCCCCCATCACGCAATGCACAACAGCACTATCACTAAATGTGGGCACGGGACAGGTAGCCACATAATTAACTTGCGGCGGGGAAGATACAACCAACGGATAAAGACCCAGAAGGGATGATGGTGGAACAGATGTCACGTCAGGGCCAAATAATGAAAGCTCATCAATGGTCATGATCCGACCTTTGTGTGGGAAAAATATCACAGGAAAGAGGGAAGAAAAAATTTCTCCCACGACATAATTATAGTCGCACCCCAGGAGTAAATTAAAATTCAAGGGGCCTGGAATAACCATCACATCTATATATATTTTTTTCCCTCCCAAAGTAATAGGCAACTTCGGAAGGATAGCTAATGGTTGATTGGTTCTTCTGTTAAAAGCCAAAATATTCTGCGTAACAAGCACAAGCGGTGGAGAACCAAAAGCTTGCCAAGTAGTGGAAGATATAATACTAACAGATGTGCCTTCATCTATAATGGTGATGGGCACGATCATATCGAAGACATGTACCATGATCTCAAAAGGCACATAAGAAGGAAGGCGGTATCCTGCAAATCGACTCCAATCGAAGGAAGCGACCAAACTACTTGGAGGAGGTACCATCAAACTGAGATGGTCTTTCCCTGGTGTTACTGGAGCAATAGGAGTATTCTCCTGGACCTCAGACATGGGAGCAGGAAGAGCAACTTCTTGAATCACAGGGACAGGATGATCTTTCTCCAAGTCTAAGGAATCTGAAGAAACAAGAGGAACGTGAGGGGGATGAGATCCACTCTCGATGAAAAAGACCTGATGAACCATAGGCGGGATCAAGTTGACTAATTCCACATCCAATGGTTGGTCGAGAACGGATTCTTGAATTTGAATTTCTGGGGGAGCGGGATCGACCAAGGATGACTCTTGACTGATCGTGGAATCAACTAGCGAAGGACTCAAAAAAAGTTTCTGGTGACCAGCCGGAAGGCAGGGTGTAGAAACAGTAGAGTTTTCCAACACTCTCTTGGCTTCATCCATGTACGGAAAAAGGTGAATGGGATGATGCCCTTCACACAAATTACAGGGATTCGTAATCTTACCTACTTTCTTACGAGTCTTATCAGTACTAGTCAAAGATGTGTCACCAATACGACTTCCAGAAGCCAAAGGCAATGACGGGCAGCCATTGAACCATGCTTCAAGTACCTTGGGAATGCCAGGGAAGTATCGAATAAGTGGTCACCTTTGCACAAAATGCAAGGGAATTTGACTTTCCATGGAAGCTTGGATGGTTTATCGATGGAAGATGTCTTAGGAGCAATAGCGGTGGCAATAGCCTCTCGCTTATCTAACTTCTTCTTCTTCTTCTTAACCACTTGGTTACCGGAATCCAGAATTTCACCAGGTGAAGTAGAAGAGGAGGACGAAGAAATAGGAAAAGAAGGGGAGAGGTCCACCTTAGAATCAGCATGATGTTCTTCAGGTCGAGGAGATGGTTGTACAGAGGGTGGAATACTTGAGACCACAGAGGTCGAGAACAACCAGAAAGGCAAACCAACAGTTAACCTAGGAAGGGATAATGTTGCCATATAAGGAGCACCAACATTTCCTAAAGCAGGAAAAGGACTAGGATTCCCTTTGGAGGGGATTCCTTGGTTGCAAAACTCCGGAAAATTTTCCATTGGAAACAACCGTAAAACAAAATGCTAAGGAAGATAACTTTAACCAGGAATATTTCGTGGGCAGTTAATATTTTAAAACATTGAAACAAAACGTTGTCGTTTCATATTTTAAGAGTCGAGAAACAGGCAAAAGGTGACTCTATCACTTTCAGGTTGAAACGAGCATGAAAGGACAAGTGCTCGATGATCTTTTCAAATTTAAAGAGTCAATAAAGATTGAAAATGACTACTTATGTATTCTAAGCAAGAGGGTATACCAGGTTTTCGTGAACTGCCATATACACCTTGGTGATCAAATGAAAGATAAATGACCAAGGACTTAACGTACGTGCAGGTAGTCTCCCTGAATGTTGTGTTCGGTGTATCACGATTACAAGGTAGCAGACTCAGCTTCCTGTGGATAAAAGGATTGCAACCTAGAGGGGTCTCCCTTTATATACTCAACAGTATGGGGAGCACAAGTCCGTCCTAGCATTGTCTAAAGCCAGATGGCGAACGACAACTACTAGGGTTTAAGACGTCGGAACACCTCTCTAGCCTAGACCACTAAAAATGTTTCGTTAGGTTTCAATGCTTTCTTAGGTTAATTAAATAAGTTGATCTTGAATTATGTCCCTGTTTCAAGGCCCTACCGCTATCATCTGAATCTCCTATGTGCAGCTATATGAGAAAATAAATCTTTCAATTTGATGAATGTTATCTAGTTAAGGTAAGAGTCTCAAACTGTGATGAAACAAACAACAAAGGAAGCTTTTCCAAACTAGATGACTTTCACTATCCAAAAGTAATCTAAAACATTCAACGATGTGAATTATGCAATGTGATCTATGCAAAAATTCTCTTTTTTTTAAACTATGCAATTGTAATCCATACACAATTTCCTTTTTTGTTTGAAAGAATAAGAATGCACTCAATGCATTTTTCGATGAATGAGAATATACTTAATGCATGCTTTTAATGAAAGATAATGCACTCAATGTGATTTTTAGCTTTCAATCATTAAACAATGTAATCGAAGTTCAATGATGGATCTCAAAAAACAATTTTCAATGCAATGTGATATAATGCATTTTAACGAAAAGCAAACTCTGAGACGAAAACTAAATAAACACAAATTTTCTTAATGGAAGGATGAATGAAAAAGGGATGCAAACCAACACTAAGAATGCAATCGTTTTTTTAAACACTTTGTAATGAAATTCCTCAAAAGGCTACAATACATATGAGTTCAAGCACAAAAAGGACTTCCAAAGCATGAGCTCAAAATAAGGCATTCATTCCCTTTTACATCAAGCAATCATAGAAAGAAGATTTTTCAGCTGAACAATGAGCAATGTAATCTATGCTCATAAGCGAACAAGCAGACCAAATGAACTCGAAATAAACTTGAGACTTGAACACTCAATCAACCGAAAATCAAAAGGCAATCAACTAGAGATGGCTCACCAAGAAAGGAGATTGACTCAATCAACAGGGTGATGTCCCGCGAAGCATGCAACCAAGCAATTGATGCACAGTCCTAGAAAAAATAGGATGTAAGGATGCACGTCCAAACAGGAAAAACAACCAAAAACAAAACCAACAAGCCAATCAAACCCACTTCAGTGAAGGGGAGAGCATATAATACAGAGAAAAAGACCAGAAGGGAAAGACACACTAGTGGAGGAATTAGGGAAAAACCTCAATTTTTCACACACCCTAAAATTGGCACAACTTTTGTGGGTGAAACTAGTGCCAACTGGCGTGACTTGCTCACTGATAACTTGCGCCAATGGAAAATTGGCACGGGTTGCTAAATGAAAACTAGCGCCAATCAGTACTACTGTCAAAAAAATAAAAGTGCTAATGCCTGAACAAGAAAAAACAAATAATTTCTCCCAACCAAGACCAGATTCACCACTTCAAGAAAAAACTAAAAGATCGTAATTGATGAAAAATATAGGAACAAACAGGGAAAATGTCGTTCAACTAAATCCGTCGAATGACTAAGACCTCAAACAGTGAAAAACTCAAAGGAAACTCCCCAGTGGAGTCGCCAATTTGTTGTCCAGGTAAATCCCCTCTACGGACAGAGACGATCCCTCTAGCCCTAGGGTGGGTCTAGCAACTACGGGAACATACTAACATCTACCTTCCTAGGTTGTAAATGAAATTTAGAGCAAGGAAGATGACCTACATTGTTCTGATGCTATGTTGTCGTCTTCCGTTGAAGCTTCTTGATCTGTCACTCTTCTCAAGCTCGACACACACTGCTACCAACGTTCGATTACCTGTACAGACAGTCAAGACACCACGACAAGCGTAAAACCATGACAAACATAAAACAATTAAAACCTATCTAACTGATCAAGGAATGCTATAAATCTCATTATAAATGTAAACAAGAGTGGAAGATAAACATCAGATGCATTTTATTATGATAAAGACAAGGGTAGTTTACAACCAAGCCTTAATGTTGAGGCTCTCCTTCGGCAGGTCCGTATCCAAGCACGTTTGCAACACCCTTACAAACAAAGGTCCAGGATCTCACTATGTTCCCAACACACACAAACAGTCACCCTCTGCACTATTCTCCCGAAGCTATGATTGCTTCTTCTCTCTATGCTAACTTTTCAACTATCTGTTCAACTAGCACATCAATGGAAGATGGATATATTTATAGAGGAGAGAAGGAGGTTAGGATCCCTACAAAGGTGGGAGAGAGTCCTATCCTTTAGGAGAGTTCCAAGGGAGGTGGAAACTACTAACTAAAGGAGGGAGTCCGTGTTTGTTTCAATTCAACCACTCCCAATGGCTCATCCTCGAGGTGGTTGGAATATAACCTCTACCTCTATTTTTAAAATGCATTCCATAAATAGCTTGGTGCAGGTGCTTAACTGGGACAGAGTGCCAACTGGTGCGGCCTCAGTGTTAATTTTCCAGCTCGGCGCGGGATTGTAAATGGCTACTCACGCCAAGACAAAAACAGGTTTTTTCAGTGGTCTGCTCAGGAAATGGTCAACGGAAGGAATGTTTTCCTCATGGCAAGGGATGCAATGATGGTATTTGAAAGGCATGACACTGCTTATTGATCACAGAAATTACCCTCTAATGGGTGAGATGGGGATTGCAGGGACAGTGACAAAATGTTGTGTAACAATACACCCCCTTGAAGTCCTCATCTTCTGAACATTCCTCTTTGTATGCATCATGGGTGAATGGCTCCATGTGCATAAGAGTCCCCAAAGTTGTAATCGTTGATGTGGGTGGCCTTGATATCATGTTGGAAAACTTTTTTGTGTTTCCCTTCTTATACTTAATCACCAAATGAAACTGTTGTAAAAATCCCATCCACCTGTAATGTTTGGTCTGTTGTAGCTTACTCTGGGCCTACAAGTATTGTAACGGTTGGTGATATGTTTGGATTCCTTTCTCCTTTCCCATTATATTGTGTTTCCACTTCTTCACATCTTGCACCATGGCATAGATATCCTTGTCGTAGGTGTTGAAAATGCAACAAGATGATGGAGCTTAGTGAAATGAAGTCGCCTTCACTAAGTGGGCCCGCAGGCTATTTTTGGCGCAAAGTCTATTTTTAGACTACGTCTATTTTTAGACATATGGAGCATGGTCTAGGAGTTACAGTATGCTATTCTTGGATGATTGGTTGAGTTGGTAAAAATAGATGGACCTCTATTTTTAGACATTTGGGCAGAGTCTATTTTTAGACTGCTAGGATAAAAATAGAAAAGTCAAATATTATTTATCCTTAATAATATTTGGACTATAAAATTCAGTTTATCCTCTTGCAGCACTTCAGTTGGAGCTACGGATGTGGCCCATGCATCTAACAAAGGAATTACGCTATTCCTAGGGGTTTGGTGAGCTCATGCATGGTTGACTTCAATTAGAACTCAAGTGGGGGAGTTTGGTGGAGTTGATGAGAGAGTTGGTGGAGTTGTGTTCGGGTTAACTTAGTTGAACTAGTTGTATTTAGTTTAACTGGCTAATACACTAGAGATGAGTGGGGTGAATTAAATATTTTTTAATTCACTAAGTATTAACTCATTATTCAACTAAAGAACACATCAGTTGACTGCAGTGCATGGACAGTTCAGTGAAGACCAGTGGAAGAGGTAGATGAAAGGGTGAGTTTGCTATTAGTTGTGACATTAGTTGTGCATGAGATTTGCACAAGCATTGGAGGATATTTCCAATGAGGATTGCGCAGATCAAGCCAAGGAGATTCAAACTTGGATCTCTCATTACACCAACTTGGATTGCGCAGTAGAGGCAGGCAAACAGTGGATGAGTTTTGAACCCGTGACTTGTTCAAAACTGAGCTGGTTTGTGTGTAAATTTTGGAGATAGTACTGAGTACTTGTGAGGAGTATTGTGCTTTGTATTGTTACATGTTATCTTCTATTATAATATACAAAATATCTGGGGGTTTTCAGCTATAAGCTTTCCCCATTACATATTGTGTTTATGTGCGCATGCGACTGTTTCTATTTCCGCATATTGATGATCAATTGTAGAAGAGGTTATGTGTTATGCATGAATTCGAATTAGTGTGTGACCAGGATAATCTCGGTGGATAAATATTCATTATTTAGCAAATTTCTACATGGTATCAGAGCGAATTGATCATCGGGATCTATTACAGTGATTACAATTATTTTGGTAGACAGAGTCTGTAACGGGCCAGGTAGCCTCTGGATCCATCCTTTCTTTGAAAGGTGATATATCCAGTAAATGCCCCTACAGTCGATCTCTGTGCTAGAAATAATTTTTTCTCACAGATCCAGAAGCAGTTGAGTTTTTGAGCTTGGAATTCGAATTTTGCAGCAGATTGTTTTCTTGGTGCCGGAGTTGAAATGTCTTTCAACGATTTGCGACTCGAGTATGCCCTTGAAGGCAGTTCGAATTATGTTGCATGGAAAGACCGGATGGAGGCGGTATTAGATGATAACGGGCTGAAGGAGTTCGTAGATATGGATGTCCAAAAGCCTACTGATCCTGCTGAAGTTGAGGCTTGGCAAAAGAAGATGGCGAAATGTCGAAGGATTTTGTTGGAGGGCGTGAAGGATCACATTGTATCCAGCCTGCATGGAAAAGCTTCTCCATATTTGATGTGGAAAGCATTGACAAATATATTCCAGAGCAAGAGCGACCAGAGGAAGCTGGCGCTCAAGGATAAACTCATAAACATTAAGATGGAGAAAGGCGACAGTATTGCCAAGTACCTCACGAAGTTCACTCAATGCAGAGATGAGCTGGGAAGCGTGGGGGTGACTGTCGATGATGAGGACTTGGTGGACCTGGTTCTCCTTGGTCTTCCGAAGAGTTGGCATTCCTATCAGGACTCTGTCAATGGTTAGGAGAAGTTGTCGGGATGGGAGCGACTTTGGTCGGATCTCATGCAAGAGGAGATAAGGCGGACTACCAGGGACGGATCTTCATCAAAGGCATCTGATGAAGAAAATTGTGCTTTGGCTACCAAAGCAAAGAAGGGGAAGAGCAAGAAAGCTTCTCAGTCTGGTGTGAAAGGAAAGAAGCAAGACATGTCCAAGGTGAAGTGTTTTCACTGTCACCAGCCCAGACACTATGCCACAAATTGTCCGCAGAAGAAGAAAAATAAGAAGGCTGTTGGATCCGCAGCAGGAGAGGCATTGGCCTCCCAGTTTGAACTGGATTTTTCACTGATCTCATGCTTGGTCTCAAGTGTGATGGGATCAGTATGGTTCTTGGACAGTGGTGTGTCATTTCACATGACAGGAGATCGGGATCTATTTTCAGATCTGAAGGAAAAAGATCTTGGAGTGCACATCGAGATGGGCGATGATGGTAGATACAGTGCGACCGGTATCGGTACCATTTCCTTTGAGAGGTAGTCTGGTAAACCCTTCGTATTGAAGGAAGTTTTGCATGTTCCAGGATTGATGAAGAATCTGATATCTGTGGCGATGTTGGAAGACAAGGGGTATGATGTGGTCTTCAGCGAAGGAAAATCTTTCCTGCGCAGTAAGACAACTGGAGAGACCCGGAAGATAGGGGTTCGAGTCAAGAACCTTTATCAGTTGCAAGTAGATGGCTGCGCGGCAATGGCATGCAAGGCAGGAGAAGTGGTGAGCTGGGATGATGGCGAGCTATGGCACCGGAGATTGGGCCACCTTCACCATGGAGCTTTGAAGATACTGCAGCAGATTTCTACTGGGCTTCCTAAGGGCACTCTTGCGCAGTCAGATCAATGCAAGGGGTGTACCTTGGGGAAGTATGTGAAAGCCACCTTTCACGAGAAGGATAGTCGCGCCACGACGATCCTTGAGAGAGTTCACACAGACGTGTGTGGTCCTTTCTCAGTTGCTTCGACAGCAAAGCACAAGTATTATGTGATCTTTGTTGATGATTTCTCTCGAAAGTGCTGGATCTTCTTCATGCGGAAGAAGAGCGATACATTCGCGAAGTTCTGTGAGTTTAAAGCACTGGTCGAGAAGGAGTCGGGGAAGAAGGTGATTGCTCTAAGGAGTGATAACGGTGGTGAATTCATCTCGGCTAAATTCAAGGAGTTCTGCAGCGCAGAAGGGATTCGGAGAGAGCTCATGCACCCCATAACCCACAACAGAACGGGGTGGCTGAGCGGAAGAACAGAACGATCGTGGGTGCTGCACGGGTGATGTTGCATGATCAGAGCCTACCCCTTCACTTGTGGGCTGAGGCATGCGGTCTTGCCGGTGTATGTGCGGCCCCATTCGCGTCACAGATACTTGTGATGCAAAGCGTTTACGTAGAGCCTGAAAATTTCCCATTTGAGGATTTTTGGTTCACCTGTCTACATGCATGTGACGAAGGATGCTAGAAAGAAGTTGGATCCGACCGCAGAGGTTGGGATATTTGTGGGGTACACTGATACGCCCCACAACTATCATGTGTATTTTCCAGACAGTCACAAGACTGTTGTGCGACGGGATATAAAATTTCAGGAGGAGAAAGCCATGCAGTGTTCGCTTGAGAGGGAGCCACACTTGCATGCAGAAGAGGAGCTATTAGTTCCTAAGGAGGAGCTTCTAGATGTGGATCAGCTACAAGAGGAATTTTATGGAGTGGAAGAGACCACTCATTCAGCGCCAACCATCAGAGGGCGCAAGCGCACTACAGAAGCTTAGCGACTGGCTCGAGATGCAGAGAAGGTTGTGGGACCACCTACAGCACAGTGCAGACAGAGACAGTCACCGGACCGATACACTGGATACATGGCTCTTGTGAGAAAATGTGTCGTGACAGAGCCATCCTCTTTTCAGGAAGTTGTGGAGGACCCCGCATGGGTATATGCCATGGTGGAAGAGAATGATTCGATTGTCAGAAACAGTGCATGGGAGATTGTCCCGCGACAGGAAGGGAAATCAGTGGTGGGTTCGCGACGGATATACAAAGTGAAGCAGGCGATTAACGGGAGTGTGGAGAAGTACAAGGAAAGATTTGTTGCCCGTGGCTTCTCATAGATCGAGGGGATCGATTATGAGGAGACCTTTGCACCTGTCGCAAGGTACTCTTCCATACGGACGATCCTATCTCTCTCAGCGCAGATGGGGTGGCACATCCATCAGATGGATGTGAAGACTGCGTTCCTCAACAGAGTCATTGAGGAGGAGGTGTACATAGGCAGCCTGCCGAGGTTTTGAGATCTTCGGCGGTGAGTCGCATGTTTTCGACTCGAAACCTTTGTACGGGTTGAAGCAGCACCTCCGTTAGCGCTGATGCATGGATAGACGGTTATTTCACGGACTTAGATTCTCCCAGGTGAAGGCGACGCAACCATGTGCAGTTGGTGGAGAGTTGTTGATCATTTGTGCGTATGTAGTCTGATTTTGTGAGTGATGAGCTTTGATACCTTTCATGCGAGGAGGATCTTGCTAGAGAGTTTGAGATGAAGGACTTGGGCCTCCTTCATTATTTTCTGGGATTGGAGATTTGGCAGCGCAGCGGAGGACTGTTTGTTTCTCAGGGAAAGTATGCCCGGGAGATTCTGGAGAGGTTCAACATGCAAGGCTGCAAGCCTGTTGACACTCCTCTTCCTGGTGGTTGGAGGAAGGAGGATGCTACTTCAGCGGAGGTAGTGGATGCCACTGTCTATCGACAGTTGGTGGGGTCGCTTATGTGTCTGGTCAATACACGACCCGATATATGCTATGCTGTTAACCAGCTTTCGCAAGCTATGGTTAAGCCTACCAAGCTCTTCTGGAAGGCAGGCAAGCATGTATTGCGTTATCTTAGTGGCACATCGGGATATGGTCTGTGGTACAGACAGGAGGATGGAGCGAAGCTTTGCAGCTTCACTGATGCAGATTGGGCAGGGAGCCCAACGGACCGAAAGAGCACATCTGGAGGAGTCTTCAGTATCGGGTCAACAGCAGTTTCCTGGTACAGCAGGAAGCAGAGATCTGTGGCACTCAGTTCAGCAAAGGTCGAGTACATGGTAGCTAGCTTGGCTCCATGCGAGGCTATTTGGATGAGGAAGATCCTCGTCGGATTGTTCGGGTCGCACTTGGAGCCTACTGTGATTTATTGTGATAACCAGAGTTGCATTAAACTCTCGGCTAATCCAGTATTTCATGATAGATCCAAACACATCGACATCGGGTACCATCATATCAGAGATTGTGTGCAGCGGAGAATCATGTTACTTTCATATATTCCCACGGAGGATCAGGATGCTGACATCTTGACGAAGGTGCTCACCAGGAGAAAATTCGAATTCCACAAAGGCAGGATAGGGGTTGCAGATAATCCATATCTTGTTGAGAGGGAGTGTTGAAAATGCAACAAGATGATGGAGCTTAGTGAAATGAAGTCGCCTTCACTAAGTGGGCCCGCAGGCTATTTTTGGCGCAAAGTCTATTTTTAGACATATGGAGCATGGTCTAGGAGTTGCAGTATGTTATTCTTGGATGATTGGTCGAGTTGGTAAAAATATATGGA